>OU343225.1:2194658-2350692 GCA_910596185.1 Chrysanthemum makinoi | reverse complement strand
ATTTGACATATTTTTTAGCGACTGTATATCTATTTCACTTAATAATACAAAACATAAAGTATTAGTAGTCAAAAACAATATCAGTGACATTATTGTAAATTGGACAGGTTACTTGTTCTTGGTTCTTATCTTTTTACATCCTTGAAAAGAGAGGAGAAAAGGACTAGAATTTAGGCTTTTACACATGCTTTAAGAAAGACAAAACACCTACTAAGGGGTCGTTTCTTTAAAAAAAATCTGAATAGGACTAAACTGTATGAGGTGACCAGATGTTGGGCTATTTAGAGTGTTTGATTGATTTTTGAGTTGCGCTATTATATTATCTGAAAAACTTCAAAACATCTCTTATTCGGTCTAAAAAACTATCTGAAACCCCTCTTAATTTCACAACAACCTAATATCTCGTTGCTATATCTCTAACAGCCCTATAATCAATAGCATGTTAGGACACTATAACCTAACACTTTGCAGAATTATTAATTGTATAGTACATTGGAATGCTTGATATTGGAAATATCAGATGAGGTGATATATAGCGGGGTTAAGTATGCATACAAAACATCCATTCATACTCATACTCACACTCAGGAGACTACACAAAACATGAGAAAGTTAACTAAACAAAGCAGACTGAATGTACAATTTGTGGCAGTATTGTAGAAGGAATAAAGATATCATGCTATTCTATATTTGTATAAATACACAACTAGTTGTTCAGTTCATTAGCTATCAAATTGTAAACATTTTTCTTTCACTCTGCAACTCTCTAAACGTTCAATTGTTTCAATTAACAAATTATCGTTGTAATCCAATTTCGAGTTCAATTCTTAATATATTAGTTGTTTTATGGATCTAGACCTCATTTCTTAAGTGATTTCTGGTTAGGAGTACCATGGTTTTGTGATATGAACAAGTTTTTAACTGATTCAAGCAGTTGATGTGTGAATTTCTGGTTAGAGTTTAGGTTTTGTAATATGAATCATGATGATGGTTTAGTTGTGTTGTAACCAGCTAGTTCAGAAATGTGGAAGATATGAGAAGCTAGGCTGAATCAGGTACATACAAATGGTGTAGAAGAAGTGAGGAACAAGGTTTCTGTTTAAGGGATGATAGTTGGTCAATGAAGTGGACATTCAAGTATTTGATCTAGTATATAAACGAGTGAGCACCAAAGGAAACAGTGAAGAGACTGAACTTGAAACTGACATTGAATTACATGAACTAGTACCTAACCTAATAGACACCGAAGTAGGCACTGAACTTGCAATTATGGAAACTCGGGTGGGAGATTTCAGTATCAGGTTGTTGCTAGCTAGGGTCATATGGTTACCAGATCTGCTTAAAGACTTCGTTACTTAGAGCAAGTGTTGGAAAATGTTAAAAGGATGCAAAGGGATGTTACGTGTGACTTATATCCATGGTTTACAACATCTATTGATCATCATTTAGAAAAGGAGGGCAGGTCAGAATCAGGCTCAGATGTGAGTAGCACTTTTTTGATTTATGGACTGTTGAGACTACTTGACCTTGAATGGATCAGGAAACGTCAAATGAGGTTTCATGAAAAGATTTTCAGCATGCAGATGCTTAGCGCCCATGATCGTAATATGTTAAAAGATGATAGTATTCAGGGAATCAACATGTTAAAAAATAAGATGCTAGTTGATAAGTTCCTAAATCTGAAATTACAGCCTAGTTTTGAAGATACTAAGAATTGGTCTCAAGAAATGCTTAATTATTTTAAGAGATCATGGGAGGCTGATAGAGAAAGGAGAAAGAGGACAAAGTGAATGGTATGGAAAGTTGTGTTGAAGATGTTTTTGAAGATGAATCCTTAGTTGTTATTGAGGTGAATGGTGAATCCATAGAGCTTGGTACCATCCTGATACATGCTATTGCAGCTAGGGGTGTCAAATGGGTGTAAAATTAGCTGGCTGCTATTGCAGATAGGGGTGTCGAGCTGCTATTGCAGCTAGGTTAATACATCTACATAGGTGATCTATCTAGGCTTAAGGTTTTGAATTGAGAAACAATTGGGTAAATCGAGAAACAAGTTTCTTTATATGCTTTATTTATTTTTCAGTTTAGTATCACTTGGTATAAAGCTTCTATATCACTTAGTATAAAATTGACTTAACCCGGCCCGATAAGCCTTATCAGGTTCGGGTCAACCCGACCCTACTGCCACCCCTATAGGCATCATAATACACACATTGATTAAAAAAAAATGATCAGGAAAACAAACCTTAGCACTCCCCGCGCGGCGTGGTTTCTTGGTATTAACATAAGGAGATACAAGGCTTTGAACATATATAGGATCATTAATTATATGTTTGACAGACCTTGAAAGACATGGTTCATCATCACAAAAGAAACCAGCTCTTCTTCTTTGGTGAAGTGCAATCATACAATTTCATATAGTATACGGCATCAGGAGACTTGATCTCATAATCATTTGGCAAGAATTCCCATGAGTTGTAGTTTGGCATTACCCAAAGGCCATAATGTAATGCATCTTCGTCGACACAAGAAATGCATAGGTTGTCTTGGAGAATCCCCAATGTGCTCAAATGTACCAAATATCTTGAGTCATCAGTAGAGGGGATTGCTTTGAACTCCTCCCGAGATAAATTATAAGAAAGGATCACTAACTGTCTATTCTTAGTGTTAAAATCATCCGCAAACCAATGAAGTGACCCGTTGAGAAAACACCCAGGGTTTTCAAAAATTATACAATAGTTTATGCGTCTGAATAGTTTCCAAGTCATTGATTTCAATGAAAAAACTTGAAGAATGGACCCTACAACACACTCCTTGTTGATTGAGAAAACAAGCTTGTAATCATCTGTTGATGAATCATAACCAAAACTCAGACCTATAGCATGCGTGATTCCTTTGGGAGGTATGGTAGGCATTGGCACTTCTCTCAACTCTCTAGTCCAAGAATTGATTAACAAAATCAGAGCATCATCATGGTCTTGGCGTAAAAAAGTGAGACATACAAGGCCATTGGAAGAACCAACAAGCCTCCAATCATTGAATTGATACATATCCTCAACTCCTAAATAATCATTAGGTATTTTCCAGATTCTATATGTATGGGTGTATGCAACATCATGTTTCCAATTATTTCTTGCTTATGATGTTAAGATGAGCTTTAACAAAACAAGGACTTGATATCAAAGAATACCATGACTTACAAACACTTTTGCAACGGACAAGATCTTTCACATCCGATCTTGTAAGTATATCCTCAACAACATCATCGGCCATCTTTAGTTTCTGATCGATCTTTAGTATATCCTCAACAGTTTGGGATGTTGAAAACAGAGACAACATAATATGTATGTATAGCTTCGTAAAATCCAGCCCAACCCAAAGCCCAAATACCCCCGCTTGACATAAATGTCATATATTTTGAACAATTAATTCAGAGAGAGACAATCACAAAAGAATCAATGAATTACTCTCATATCATATCTAAATCAAAAAAATGTATCGTCGACCCTAAACATCACGGGCGTGCATGCAAAAATTGTCCACATCAGCAACATCGAAGAAGCAAACTAGTTGGAACATGAACGAGCATATTCTGTTTAGTTCTCGGTTCTAAAGATTTCAGTTAATGATATACGATAACATCGAGTACTAATTGCTATCAACACTTTGCATTCTAATTGTTGTAACAATAATCGATTCAAAAGAATGAGACAGAATAAGGTTATACAGGTTACATAATAACGATGATAAGCCTATCTAAAAATTAGAGTAAGAAGCTAAGCTAATATAAGCTAGTTGTTGATGCTGAGTTATTGAATTATGAATGAAGTGAATGAAATTGTGATTTCTCATTAAACTGAAATGATACTACAGAGTAGTATTTATAAAAGATGTAAGTCAAAGATAAAAGTCAACTAACAACTACATTTACATAGAAATCTAGCTATAACATTGTGTTACATTGAATCAAACTCTTTCTATATAGAATTTGCATTCCATGTGGACTATGTCTTCTTGTAGAGTTGACTGTAGCATGTCCATGTGATGAAGGTGACTAAGTTGCTTCTTTATCCCCCCAACAAGTTGGCACTGTATATGGATCCTGATGCTCCGGAGAACACATTTAGTGAAGAAACTTGCTTAGCCCCTTTGTTAAGATGTCAAACTACTTGAGCTTGGGATGGAACAAAGAGAGGCTTGATTTGTCCACTCCTTATTTTATCTCTAACAAAGTGGCAATCTATCTCAATATGTTTAGTTCTTGCATGTTGGACTGGATTCTTGGCCAAAGCAATAGTGGATTATCACACAATCATGTAGGTAGGAACTTGAATGCCCAAATCATGAAAAGACATTTGACCCATGAAACTTCACACTATCTCAGAGAAGATTATTCGCCTCAGTTGATGACCGGGATACAACCGATTGTTTCTTGGATTTGGAGATAGGACGACTTCCTAGGAAAATACCCTTGTGGGCAAAGCTTGAGATATCGAGACCCTTGTAATCGACAAAGTGTGGTGTTCTTGGACAATGAGAATATTGGCTAAGTGCTTGAGCAACAAAAAGATCGAGTCTTGTTATGGTGAGGTATATGAGTTTCCCAACAATGGCTCCATAGTAAGTGGGATCTTAAAGGGGTTCACCATCTGTATCATTAAGTTTGAGGATAGGATCCATGGGGTAGCAACAGGTTTGAGATCAAGAGAATATGCAAATTTTTGAGTAAGTCCAAAGCATATTTACTCTGACTCATTGCCAAACCAATAGAATTTCTTAAGACTTTTATGCACAAGTAATAGTGGATGTGTCGTAAGTCTTTGATAATCTTGAAGGTGTGATGAAGTTGGCTCTTGATATGTTGAATGAATGAAGTATCTTTGCCTGTGAGGGATATAATATCAAAC
Organism: Chrysanthemum makinoi; assembly: GCA_910596185.1. Classification (NCBI taxonomy): domain Eukaryota; kingdom Viridiplantae; phylum Streptophyta; class Magnoliopsida; order Asterales; family Asteraceae; genus Chrysanthemum; species Chrysanthemum makinoi. Next base: position 2,345,785 of record OU343225.1, on the reverse strand, counting down.
ACCAATAATAATGTGATAGAGCCTTGATGGTTGATGGTGAAGAGGGAGGTGTCAACATAGCTTTGCTTGAACCCAAGTTGAACAAGGAATGTAGTTAATTTCTCAAACCACTATTTTCCTATTTTAGACCATATAAGGTTTGTGAGCTTACAACGGTGTTTGATTTTGGTTGAACCATGAAGGACTTGTTCAACTGGTTCTGTGATCCATTCCGGTGAAGAGAGAATAGGGGTGAGTTGCTGAAGTATTAGCAATATTAAGAGGTGTTGAGTGGTTCTCTTGCTCAGAATCTTCACCCCGATTCCAACCCATAATGTTGTTGTGTCCTCTGAGATGGTGGTACAAATTTTCCATGTAATGGGTGACCAAGAGGGTATCCAACTATCTTGTAGCATTCATTACCATAATGTCTTTCTTTCTTACTACTTTGTGCAGTGATTCCCTTCCTGAATGGTGCTTTCTTGTATCCATTGGATGGTGACCAATAGCATTTGTGGCATTTGGCTTTGGATTGATGTATGTTTGTGTTGTAGGTATTGAGGGCTGTGGGAAGTGATATTGGATTGGATTTTGGTATGTCTCTGCTTCTCTCCTCTTGTGACATGTAGGCTTTGGAGACTTGTGGTAATGGTTGCATTAGAAGTAATCGACCTATGATGTTGGTGTAAATCATCCAACCCATGAGAAATTGATCAATCTCCTTTGCTCTCTTTCACCATTGGTCTTGCCATTCTCACAATCACATCTACAAGTGCAAGCATAAGGGGCCTCTAAAGCATCCAATTCATCCCAAAATCCCTTCAGTTTGTGGTAGTACAACTCAAGCTGTGTTAAGTTGTTTCCTGGATTATTTCATTGGAAACTTGGTGGTCAGCCATCCAACTGAGAGTAGTGTTCACTCAATTCATTCCACAAGTGATAACGCTCAAAATGAACATGTTTTTAGTAGCGTTATTGTTGGTTTTGTGTATGATAATAGGCTATATTTACTCATAATCTGTTACAAAAGTGCAAAAGTTGCGTATTGTGTATGTGTATGTAGCCGTGTATCACAAAAGGTAAAGAAATAAAGTTTTCATGCACGTTTGGAGAATTCTCGAGGAAGGAAGTGGAGTAAGGAAGCTCTTGGACCAATGACTAGGAAGCGCAAAGATTTCTAAGTATCTACAACCAGTTAAGATCAAGTTTTGTCTTGGAAATCATCAACGAAAACAAAGAAAAAGGCGCGAACCAAGAAAAGTCAACAAAAGTCAAATATGGCGGTACAAGAGGCGCCCAACCGTTCGGTTGGCGCCCGCAACCGATCCGGTTGGGCGAAGTGAAGAAGAAGCAACTGATCCGGTTGCATGAACTAGAGTTACACAATTTCTCATTTAATGTTGCCTTAACTCCCCATAATCATTGAAAGCCGATAATTTCCTGTTATTTACTTGTAGAGAATGTTTTTGGCCAATTAGTTATGTCTCGTTGGCTATATAATGAACCTAGACTTAGTATTCTAGGTGTGACACAAAACCAAAGTGTAATAGTTTACACCAAAACTATTACCAACCATTTTATTCGTCCCAAAAGTTTAGTTATTACTGTAAAACGTCCAGAAGGTAGGAGAGACTCATTCTCATCCATTGTTTTGATCATTCGGAGTTATACGGTTAAGCTAGGTGATTGGAGGCGTGTGGTTGCTATAAGCCACGAATTCTAGTTCTTGTAATCCCAAAAGTTTAGTTATTCTATGAAACTTGTTATGGATTTCTATTCTCTTGAGTTATTGGAATTACTTTGTTATTACTTGTGTTTTGTTATAACTATCATGGAGTAGTTCTTGAATATACATGTGTGTAGGATGTAGGAAATCATACTAGTGTTCTCATATGTGATGTGTTAATACAAATAAGCCGTAAAAACGTTTATTTATATTTTACGATCTTCTAATGTTTTGTCGATAACAAAAGTAAGATCATTTTAACGAAACAAATAAAATACGTAAATGGTTTGAACTAATAGTTTTCTAACACACTTACGCTTTCACATAAAACACTAAAACTAGTATAAGTGATTTTATGCTTAAGATATACATATGTACAACAACTAGTGTTTACATATTGGGATAACATATACTTAACTAAGTATATACCAAAATGGGTAAAAACAAGTATATACTAAAATGGGTAAAAACAAGTATATACTAAATAGGTAAAAACTAGCAAATGGTTTTGACCCATAACCCATGGTTTTATTTATACCACTTAACCAAGTTCATTGTATCCTTAAGATACATTGTATCTAGAAAGAAAACCATGGATCAACCCATAACCCATGAACCATGACCCATAACCAAAAATACCCATGGGCAAAGAGGAGCGTTCCACGGATCCCTGGCTTTGTGCTAGCCGGATCCCAAGTGGAAAGGATCCGTGGGATCCCGGGAAATAGTAGGATTTTTCCTCTATAAATAGTGAGCCATTTCTTCATTATTCCTAACACCCTTTCAATATACTTTCTCCCCTGAGTTAAATCTCACTAACCTTAGATCCAAGAGATCTATATTTGTAGTTTTGTTTTTGTGTGATCTTTTAGGTTCCTCTTAAAGGCAAGATCACCACCTTTGAAGTCGAGCAAGCTCAAGCCCATGAGTTGCCATGCTTCCTCATCATCAAGGCTATTGAAGTCTTCTTGTTGATGATTCCTTTCTTTCTTCAAAGAAGTGTAGTGTTGAAGACATTAGTGAAAGATGTCTCAAGTATCAAGACGAAGATATTAGTGAAGGATATCTATCGTCAATAGCATAAGCACTTGTGGTAGGTGCTTAGAAGTCAAGACAAGAAGCATTAGTGAAAGGTGCTTAGAAGTCAAGACTTGAAGCATTAGTGAAAGGTGCTTAGAAGTGAAGACACAAGACATTAGTGAAAGGTGTCTTGTAGATCTAGTCAAAGGCATTAGTGAAAGGTGCCTTAGATGTACATTCGATATGGTGTGTTTCGATGTACTAGATAGACTAGCATTAGATCCAAGGATATTGATGTCCTTGATGATTTTGTAAAGGAGTAGATCTCCTTTGGGATTAGTCGTTGGTGTAGTGTGGTAGTAGTTCCTCCATTGCAATGGAACTAGGTGCTTAGCCTAGTACCTAATAAAGGGTAGGCGACGTTGTGAAGGTGTAGTTCACCTTGGTGTGAAAGAACTAGGTACTTAGCCTAGTACCTTATAAAGGGTAGGCGACGTTGTGAAGGATTAGTTCTCCTAAGGTGTGAAAGAACTCGGTGGTTAGCCTAGCATCGTATAAAGGGTAGGCGACGTTGTGTTAGGTGTGGTTCGCCTTGGTGTGAAAGAACTCGGTATTTAGCTTTGAGCCGGAAAAAGGTTAAGCGACGTTGTGAAGGCTTCTCCGCCATAAGGAGATTGGTGTAGTGTTTACAAACTCTCGAGTAGGTGACTCAGGGAGTGGAGTAGGGCAAGGAAGGTGTCCTTGTAGCCGAACCACTATAAATACTCGCGTTGTGGTTTTGTGCTTCTTACTCTTATCTTTTCATTACATATCTTTATATGCTTGTTTATCAACATCCAACACACACAACCAAATAGATTGACATAAGTCGATCTAAATAGTTTAAAAGGAAGTTTTAATTAGTAAAACTATTCAACCCCCCTTCTAGTTTTCCACAATGTGATGCATGTATATATGATCTTGTTTAAATGAGTTTGTTGGAAAACTACTAGTCTTGTTTGATTTGCTAGTAAAACATGTTTTAAGAAAAAGGACCAAAAGGATTTCTCTTGTGTTTTATTCCAAAAAGTTAAGTGACAAACTAGTATGGGGATATAGTGATTGACAACCACCATGTTTGCTTATTGAAACAAGACTAGAAACATTTTCATCACGAAAGGTCGAAAGATTCGTAGGAATGAATTTAATGAGAACATTTTACAAACAAATGGATTTTCTAAAGGATAATCATTAGGATAAGGACCGAAATGATTACCTATATGTTATTGTTCTTAAAATGATTTTTCAAACATAAACCATAGGTTGGGAATCATTTGCTTATGATTTGTGCATCACATCAAGAGTTTACACCAAGCCTTTATGAACACTTACTATGATTGCCTATAGAATATACACAAGTATATGTTTCTTTATATTGAATTTCACTAAAAACATCATTTTTGGAGAGAGCCTTGACAAAGCTTTCTTGTTGCCAATCTTTTAAAACAATTTCAAAAGAAAAATCCCTTGGGACGATCTCGACTTACCCACCTTTGCTATCGCGAACGAGTATACTTGCTCGTATGTGTTTATAGTAATAATCGGATAATTCGTGTTTATAAATTTTTAAAACTTGCACACGGAAAGCACATCAAGTTTTTGGCACCGCTGCCGGGGATTTTGGATTTTTAAGTGATTTGATTTTGTTTATATTCTGTAAAATTGGTAAATTGAATTTCAAGAAAGAAGTAAAAAAAAGATTTTTTTTTGGTTTAGAGGCTAACCGAACCTCGGTTGAGCTTGAGCAACCGAACCGTTAGTACTCTCGGAAAAGTTTTGTTTTGATTTTCATAGTTTTGCTTTATTTAGTGTTTTGTGTTATAGTTTATAGTTTTATTCTTGTCATTTCTGATTTTTATAGATTGTCTTATAGATTGTTATGCTTTTCATACTAATTTTTAGATTTTTATATTTTAATCATTTTTACTTTTATTTACTTTTTAGTTAATTTTGTCTTAATTGCAGTAATTAGATTAGTTTAATTTCAGTTTTTATGGGTTAATGGATTTAATGAGTAGTTAAATAGATTAGTTAATATAGTTTTGATTAATTAACTTAATTAATATTTATAATTAATAGGGATAATGAGTAGTCACAATTAATTAAGAGTTTAAGTACAAGTTAATGGTCCTTAATTAAATTAAATTAACAGGTTTTATTAAAAAAAATAAAAAAATAAAAAAAAAAAATTGGAAAATTGATCCAACCGTTCGGTTGCAGCCCGCAACCGGATCGGTTGGAAGTTTTTGGTTAAGTTTACCACCAACCGATCCGGTTGGAGCTCTCGGTAAATTTTTTTCTAGTTTTTCGATTTTGAGTTTTAGCTTGTGTTTTTAGTTTTGTTAAGTGTCTTTACTTGTTTAGTATATGTTTATGTAGTTTGCTTTGGTTTTTACTAACTCTAACGCTAATGATTTGGATTTTTGTCTTTGGTTTTGTTTTGTCTTGTTAGATAATTGTTATGCATAGTTTAAGCGGAATTTCTGAGTACCTACTTAACTTGGATGAGATGTTCAAAGACACCGGGAATTCGTTGGAGAAGATTGGGTATATTTTAGAAGAAAGTAAAAAGGACTTGGCTATTGATACGGATAGTATGGAAGAAGTGGGAGAGAACATGGTTCAACTTCCTAAGAAGGGTAGAGTTGTGGTATTCACGCAAGCATCACTAACGGAGTATGATTCACCACTTATGAGGTTCGGTACACCTTGTAGTGTCGAGGGGGTGAGTGCGTGGGACGCTCAACTAAACATAGCCTATGGTGAAAATTACATTGTGGAGAAAGTTCTTGATCAAATTGGTCATGTACGTTTGGATTACGAAGCTTACGGGAAAAAGATGGTTAAGAATCTTAAGGTAAAATTCATGGTCATATTTTCGAAGCAGATTTTGTTGTCTTGGAGGAAGGAAACGCTGATGAGCCCAATGTTTGTTTTGGGCGGGATTTTCTTGTAACAACCAAATGTCAAATGGATTTTGCTTTAGGGGAAATGAGGATCAACATCACCGACTTGGAAGAGGAGAAATGGGTGAATGAAATGCTTGTGGAATTATGTGCTAATATGGAAAAGGAGAATGTGGAGCGTAAAGATGGGCAAGGCTAATCGAAAGAAAACCTCATCCAACAAATTAACTCCTACCACATCCACCAACAAAAATAATGATTACACACCTTCACCACCCAATACACCAAACACCTTCAAAGTTCAAACCTTTAACCCAAGCCCAAAAAGAAGCTATCTTGGAAAACCTCGAACAAAAATTTCTCGAACTCAATGAGAAAAAGCCCATAATTGAGGTACTACAAGATTATGTTTTATACCGCAAGAAACTTGTTACGCCCCCAAAACGGAAATTTTAAAACTTTTATTAAAGACAAAGAAGGAAGGAAATCTGGAAGTTTTATTTTTAAACGTGACGCGGCGGAAGGGTTTGCGACGGCGAGTAATATGGTGACGGCTCAGAAAGATTTTGCGACGGCGTCAGATAATAATCGTGACGGCTCAGAAAGATTTTGGTAAAAATTGCGACGGCGTCAGGTTCTATATACGACGCCGTCCGGAACTCAGACCTGCACATTTATGCAGATGTACTGCACTTCAACTCAATAAAACTACATACCACTTAACCATTTCCACAAAACTTGTAGACAACTTGTGACTCATACAAGAGCAACTATTACTAACAATCCCAACACTTTTAACCTTCAAAACGATAAATCGGCTTTATGCCAAACATCATTTTTAGCTCCATGACCCATATTTACAATAACTTAACACATTTATTTAATAATTTAGAAAACATAAACATAAAAACAATTACTAACGGAGAGGAGACCAAGAAACTTAAAAATATACCAAAACGACTTGACTCTTTGGGGCTTCCAACTTTAACACCTTGGTTCCAAAGGACAAGCTCAACTAAAAGCTCAAGCAAAATCCATCCTACACTTGAGTCTTACCTTTATCCTCCTTGCTAGGACCTACAAAAATCATCAACTATAACATAAGCAATTGCTTAGTAAATAAATGGGTCAAATGCAAATAAAACTATAACAATACATAAGAATTTGATGGAGCATCTATAACATGAGTACATACCTTAAAATGGGTATTATTTACACTATTTGACATATAAAGCTATGGATCCAAGCTAACTATTACAAACTCCAACAACTATAACATAATCAAATAATCATTTTCATTATGATAACACATTAACCCACTATACTTACCTTTAATTATTCCAAGGACTTCTATCAAAAGAGCCACCTCTTCCTTAAGCTTCCTAAACAACAATTATACTTAATTAAAGACTATAACTATTAATTTCAATAAATTGGGCATCTTCTATAACTACTTTAAACCTCTTGTGTTCAAGACCTTAATTACAAAGATTGGGGAAATTGCTTACTTGATTAGGGGTATGAAATTGAAGGTCTCTTAACCTTAATAATCACCACAATACCCTTAAATTAACTCAATTGGGGATGATCTTGGCACCTTCTACTTTTCTTTTCAAACCCTTTCTTCACCTTAAGGTAATCTCTTAAGAACCTGGATAAGTCTCAAATGAGACTAATTTTTCCTATTTATATTTATTCCACTTAGGCCAAATGACAATATTAGTCCCTCTATTCTAGGGTTCTATATTTTGGCCACAAAAGTTCTTAATCTTTCTTTCTATTCATAATATTTAAGAAACATTCATTTTCTTTTTAACAAAAGTTAAATACTTCTATTTAATAATACCTTGATGGGATACGGGTGTAACAATTCACCCCTCCTAATAATTGATTTCGTCCCCGAAATCATGTTTGGAAAAGTTGAGGATACTTGTTCTTCATTCTTTCTTCTGGTTCCCATCTAATGGTTGTACCCTTTCGATTCTTCCATTGCACCTTCACTAATGGGATTTCTTTATTTCTTAGTTGCTTTGTCTTTCTCCCAATTATTGCCTCCGGTTCTTCTTGAATTGTTAATTTCGGATCTACCTCAACATCATCCAATGTAATTACACTAGCCTCATCCGCTAAACATTTCCTTAGGTAAGATACATGAAACGTATTGTGAATTCCTTTCATCTTGTCGGGGAGATCCAATACATAAGCTACTTCACCAACACGTTCTATAATCTTGAAGGGTCCAATAAATCTTGGCCCTAACTTTCCTTTATGTTTGAACCTAAGAACGCCCTTCCAAGGGGAAACCTTAAGCATAACATAGTCTCCAACTTCGAATTCAATTGGTCTCCTTCGGTTATCGACATAACTCTTCCATCTATCTTGGGCCGCTTTAAGTCTTTCCCTTATCGTCTCAATTTTCTCGGTAGTTGCTAGTATTACATCCGTACTAGCTAACTCTCTTTTCCCTACTTCATCCCAACATACTGGAGTTCTACATTTCCTACCATAAAGCATCTCATAAGGTGGCATTTTAATGCTAGCATGGTAACTATTATTATAGGCAAATTCGACTAAAGGTAAATGATCATCCCAATTTCCCCCAAAGTCAATTACACAAGCTCTTAACATGTCTTCTAGTGTTTGAATCGTCCTCTCACTTTGTCCATCCGTTTGCGGGTGGAAAGCCGTACTCATGTGTAATCTTGTACCTAATTCTTCTTGGAAACTTCGCCAAAATGCTGAAGTGAACCTTCCATCTCTATCGGAGATTATCGAAATGGGTACTCCATGGCGTGCAATTATTTCTTTCACATATATCTTGGCTAACTTGTGAACGGGCATACCTTCCCTAATGGGAATGAAATGTGCACTTTTCGTTAGACGATCTACTATTACCCAAATCGCATCATGCTTTTTGGTCGTTCTTGGTAACTTCGTAATGAAGTCCATCGTAATCTTTTCCCATTTCCAAATTGGTACTTCTAATGGCTGTACTTTACCATATGGTTTTTGGTGCTCGGCTTTAACTTTCAAACAAGTTAGGCATTTTTCGACATATTTCACACAATCTCTCTTTATACTCGGCCACCAATAATCTCTTCTCAAATCATGATACATCTTGTTAGCCCCCGGATGAATAGAATACTTTGACTTATGTGCTTCATCTAAAAGTAACAACTTAACATCACTACGGAAAGGTATATAAATTCTCCCATACCGTGTTTTGAGTCCACGACTATCTTCCTCAAAATGAGGGACATGAGAAGAAATTCGCTCTCCTTCCCAATTTTCTTCCTTCAAAGCTTCCTTTTGGGCTAACTTAACCTTGTCGAAAAAGTCAGTCGTAATGATCATCTGCAAGGAATGGATTCTAGTAATTTCATCTTGACCTTTTCGACTTAATGCATCGGCTACCACATTTGCCTTTCCTGGGTGATACCGGATTTCACAATTGTAGTCTTTTAGTAAATCTAGCCATCTTCGTTGCCTCATGTTCGGATCCTTTTTATCGAGGAAGTACTGAAGACTTCGATGATCGGTGTAAATCACAAATTTCACACCGTAGAGATAATGCCTCCATAATTTTAGTGCAAGAACCACTACTGCGAATTCTAAATCATGTGTCGGGTAATCTTTCTTATGCTTCTTTAACTGTCTTGAGGCATAGGCAATTACTTTGCCTCTTTGCATGAGGACACAACCAAGGCCGGAATATGATGCAATCGCAATATACAACCATGTCTTTTGTTCCTTCCGGTAATACTAAAATCGGGGCTTCACATAACTTCTTTCGTAAGGTAGAAAAAGCATCATCTTGTTCTTTTCCCCACTCAAAAGGGACATTCTTCTTGGTAAGCCTAGTTAACGAGGATGTAATCTTAGAAAAATCTTGTATAAATCTCCGATAATACCCTGCCAATCCTAGAAAACTTCGTATCTCTCCCACGTTTCTCGGAGCTCGCCAATTCATCACTACTTCTATTTTCGAGGGGTCTACCTTAATTCCTTCCGGATTAACAACATGACCGAGGAATTGAACTTCTTGTAACCAAAATTCACATTTCGCAAATTTTGCGTACAACTTTTCTTTCCTTAAAGTTTCAAGAATCTCACGTAGATGAACCGTATGCTCTTCCTCAGTCTTTGAGTAAACAAGAATGTCGTCAATAAATACAATTACATACTTATCCAACATTGGCCTACACACCCGATTCATTAGGTCCATAAAAACTGCAGGTGCATTCATAAGTCCAAAAGGCATAACTATAAATTCATAATGTCCATATCGTGTCCTAAAAGCTGTCTTAGGAATATCTTCTTCTCGAACCTTCAATTGATGATAACCCGAACATAGATCAATCTTAGAAAACCATTTAGCGCCTTGAAGTTGGTCAAAAAGGTCATCAATTCTTGGCAAAGGGTACACATTCTTCACTGTTACCTTATTCAATTCCCGGTAGTCAATGCACAAACGCATGCTACCGTCCTTCTTTTTAACAAACAAAATCGGTGCTCCCCATGGTGAACTACTTGGACGAATAAAACCCTTATCTAACAATTCTTGAAGTTGACTCATCAATTCCTTCATTTCGGATGGGGCTAAACAGTAAGGGGTCTTCGCTATCGGTTTGGCACCCGGAATAAGTTCAATGCGAAATTCTACTTGTCTTTCGGGTGGGACACCCGACAATTCCTCCAGAAAAACATCTCGAAATTCATTAACAATAGGAACATTTTCAACACTTGCCTTCTTAATACTCGTATCCACCACATGGGCCAAAAACGCACAACAACCCCGTGATAAATATCTCCTAGCCTTCATTACGGAGCATAACTTGAATTCTCCTTTTCTTTTATCTCCATATATTACTACCTCTCGGCCATTTGGATTCATAACTCGTACCATCTTTTGATTACATAAAATGGCGGCATTGTAATTACTAAGCCAATCCATGCCTATGATAACATCAAATTCTCCAAGCACTATAGGAATTAGGTCGATCTTAAATATACTATTATCCAATTCCAACTCTACATCCCAAAACACATTAATCACAGCTACTACCTTACTATCGGCTATTTCTACTTCAAGGGGTTTGGAGAGTTTAGATAGTGGGGATGTTAATTGCTAGCTAAATTCTAATGACACGAAGGATACGCTAGCTCCCGAATCATAGAGGACTCGAGCGGGAATGGAATTAACAAAAAGTATACATGTAATGACATCGGGTCCCGACTTTGCTTCCTCCACTCCCATTTGGTAAACTCGCGCCTTCGGTTTTGGAATTTCAACTTTTTCTTCTTTGACCGTCTTTACAATCTTAGCATCATTTGTTCTTCGACCTGGACACTCATTCAACTTGTGCCCAACTTGATTACACCCATAACATATAACCATCGGCTTCGGGCATTCTTTACTCATGTGACTTAAAGAACCGCACCTGTAACATCCCGGCATATTGAGTCTACACTCACCATAATGAAGCTTGTGACACTTCTTGCATTGCGTTTTGCCTTGATTTCCTCCGACCCTTCTACTTGAATCAAACCTTGGCTTTTTACCTTCTCTATCTCCGAACACTTGCTTTCTCTTAACCTCCTTATCTTCTTTACTCTTCTTTCTCATCAAATCCGCCTCTCTCACACGAGCTCGGCTTAGAAGATCTTCCAAAGTATTAAACTTAAATGGTGAGGTTACTTCACGGATTTCATCCTTAAGCATCCTTTGAAACCTATCTACCTTCAGCTTCTCATTATTATGGTACTCGGAGCAATAAGGAACCATGTCATTAAATTTCTTCCATAACTCATTCACCGTTTCATTTGTTTGCACTAGAGTCTGAAATTCTTCCCGAATTTTGTCAATCTCCTCCGCCGGTGCATACTCCGAAGTAAATAATTCCTTGAACTCTTTCCATGAACATGAATCCGACCAAGCCTCCCCTTTTTCACACACTTTCCCTTCCCACCAAGTCCTAGCACTATCACGAAGGAAATTGATGGCATATACAACCTTCTTTGCCTCTTCACACCCACTTGTGCGAAAGGCACCTTCAACAGCGATAAGCCATCTATTACAAACTATAGGATCAAGGGTCCCCATAATTTTGGCACGTCACATGCCGTAAAATCGTGGTTAGATGATTTATCATTCTTTGTAACCCTACCATGACCTTCTTCTCTTCTTAGTTCCGCAAACTCTCTTTGCATTACTTCTTGTATATTTAAAGTGGTCTCTTTAACAACATACGGCATGGATTTTTCTAGCGCCTTTCCTATCCTTCTCCTCATTAACACATCTAAAGCTTTTACTTGTTCATTAGTAAACCCTTCTACAGTAGGACCCTCCGAACTAGAAGAAGAGGAACTTTCTGAGATCATATCATTTTTGGATGGGTCACTTGCCGAAGACCCAACATGTTTAGAGGTAGTAGCCTTTATGGCTTCTTTTTGATGGGTAGTATTTATTTCTTCTTTACTGTAACATACGACAAACATTTGATTAAGTAGAATCACCTATATCCTATAGAAATAATATAACTCTTTCATAAATTATCCTAAACACTACATGTACAAAGCCTTAACAATCTTAGGTAATACATATATGACATCTTCTTATAACCACGGTGGCCAAGCGTAGTTATAAAAACATGTAACATATGTACCCCTTAAAATCGTCAAGGAAGTGTGCACGTAGTATAACTATTACTAACACAATTACGCGGCCTAAGTCTAGGAAATTCTAAGATAAAATCCTAAATCTCTTAGACCAAGGCTCTGATACTAAGTTGTTACGCCCCCAAAACGGAAATTTTAAAACTTTTATTAAAGACAAAGAAGGAAGGAAAACTGGAAGTTTTATTTTTAAACGTGACGGTGTCGGGAAGGGTTTGCAACGGCGTCAAATAATATCGTGACGGCTCAGAAAGATTTTGAGACGGTGTTAGATAATAATCGTGACGGCTCAGAAAGATTTTGGTAAAAATTGCGACGGCGTCAGGTTCTATATGCGACGCCGTCCGGAACTCAGACCTGCACATTTTGTGCAGATTTACTGCACTTAACTCAATAAAACTACATACCATTTAACCATTTCCACAAAACTTGTAGACAACTTTTGACTCATACAAGAGCAACTATTACTAACAATCCCAACACTTTTAACCTTCAAAACGAGGAATCGGCTTTATGCCAAACATCATTTTAGCTCCATGACCCATATTTACAATAACTTGACACATTTATTTAATAATTTAGAAAACATAAACATAAAAACAATTACTAACGGAGAGGAGACCAAGACACTTAAAAATATACCAAAACGACTTGACTCTTTGGGGCTTCCAACTTTAACACCTTGGTTCCAAAGGACAAGCTCAACTAAAAGCTCAAGAAAAATCCATCCTACACTTGAGTCTTACCCTTATCCTCCTTGCTAGGACCTACAAAAATCATCAACTATAACATAAGCAATTGCTTAGTAAATAAATGGGTCAAATGCAAATAAAACTATACCAATACATAAGAATTTGATGGAGCATCTATAACATGAGTACATACCTTAAAATGGGTATTTACACTATTTGACATATAAAGCTATGGATCCAAGCTAACTATTACAAACTCCAACAACTATAACATAATCAAATAATCATTTTCATTATGATAATACATTAACCCACTATACTTACCTTTAATTATTCCAAGGACTTCTATCAAAAGAGCCACCTCTTCCTTAAGCTTCCTTAACAACAATTATACTTAATTAAAGACTATAACTATTAATTTCAATAAATTGGGCATCTTCTATAACTACTTTAAACCTCTTGTGTTCAAGACCTTAATTACAAAGATTGGAGAAATTGCTTACTTGATTAGGGGTATGAAATTGAAGGTCTCTTAACCTTAAAAATCACCACAATACCCTTAAATTAACTCAATTGGGGATGATATTGGCACCTTTTACTTTTCTTTTCAAACCCTTTCTTCACCTTAAGGTAATCTCTTAAGAACCTGGATAAGTCTCAAATGAGACTAATTTTTCCTTTTTATATTTATTCCACTTAGGCCAAATGACAATATTAGTCCCTCTATTCTAGGGTTCTATATTTTGGCAACAAAAGTTCTTAATCTTTCTTTCTATTCATAATATTTAAGAAACATTCATTTTCTTTTTAACAAAAGTTTAATACTTCTATTTAATAATACCTTGATGGGATACGGGTGTAACAAAACTAGATGCGGTGATGTTAGCAAGAGAAAGATTGGAGGATAAAGATCTATCGGAGGAAGATAGAGATAGGATTTTGTTTAAGGGTATGCCACGTAAGGAGAAAGACCCGGGAAATTTTGTTTTGCCAATTAAGGTTAATGGGACCACACCAATGTATGATTTGGCGGACACGGGTTCGAGCATCAATGTTATGCCCTATCCATTATTTAAGACGTTGGGTCTTAGTAAGCCACAACCAAACCACTCAAAACTTACCATGGCGGATAACTCCCAAGCAAAAGCGATTGGGGAAGTGAAAACGTAAGAGTTCAAATTGGTTATCAACCCTACTTGGCCGATTTTCTAGTGTTAGACATTCTGGTTGATAAGAGTCTACCTTTTTTACTAGGAAGACCGTTCCTACGCACATGTGGTGCAATCATAGATATGGGTAGAGGTACGATGACAATCGATGACGGGATCTCAAAACAAACCTATTATCCTAAACCAAGGGGACCAGTTTTAGAATTCATGGAAGATTTAGAATTGATGGAAGCGGACGATGACTTTACTTGTTTTGAAATTGGACGTGATGTCCATGGAAATCCGATGTATGGACCACTAGCTCCACCATACTTTGATATTGAGGATGAGATGGAACGTGCATTAGCGGTGGAGGCATTTTACAATCCATTCAAAAACATCCTTGTTTACAAGAAGTTAACCGATTTCTTAGGTTTTCTACTGATTCAACTTAAAAATTTAGAGTGGGGACCCGAGGGGTCAAGTGTTTACAAAAGAGAGGATGGAGACTGAGAATGGCACGTCAAATTTGATATACTATGCCCGGATGGGAGAAGATTTGCAAGGAAGTTCAAAACTTACGAAACACACCGTGAATGACCGGGAAATTTCTAAGTGAGGACATCTTAAGGCATGAGTATATCGAGGAGTAATAAGGAGAAGCAAGGCACCATAATAACAAGAAATTATTTTCTTGGTTCTCATCTTTGTGATGAACTTTTTAATTTTATGCATTTAGGATTTCTTGTTTCTTATTTTTCTTTGTTTTTATTATTTTGAAGTTATTTAATTAATGCATTTTTAGTTTTATTTTGAGTTATGAGTATGATGAATTAGTTTTTGAGATAGATGTTGTTGAAATTCCAATTGGTTGGATGAATGTTGTGTGCATCTTTAAACGAATTTTTGAGTAAACGATTATTGCTTGGAAGGTAAAATGCCCAAGTAACGTAAAAAAGGAAAAATTTTGCAAAAATGCTAACCGAAACGGTTGTGTCCATGACTGATCCGGTTGCATGCAAGTATATATACCAAAAATTCAATTTTTCCAAAAAAACACACACACACACACTAATCCTCCAGCTGGGTTTTGCAAAATTCGACCATTAAAAGTTGTTTGAAGCTTGTGAAAGTTGTAGAAGATCATCATGGCACCTAAGCAAGTAAGCATCTGCAATCAATTAACTTAATTAAGGTTTAATTAAAGCATTTGATTCGAATTACAAATTAGGTCACTAATTTGGTGGTTTTTGATAGAATTCGAATTAAGTTGTAATATTTTAGGATTAAGTAGGTAATTGATATAGGAATGCCTTGCAAAAAGAATTGTAGTGATTGATTCAACATGGAATGAGTATTTGAAGATTGAATTTTCGGATTTAATTAGGCTATGCCATTGAATAAAATTAAGTTGCAAATTGATGATTCCTAGTTGGTAGATGATGTGTTTTTAATGATTTTTAGATGCCACATTGTTGATTAGAACTAGTAATTGAGAATTGAGGTTGAGAATGTTAAGTTCTAAGCAAGATGAATATGTGATGATTGGAAGTTTTGGAAACGAATTAGGAACAATTTGAGGATGTGGGAATCATTGATGATGTTAGAATGCAGTGTAGGAGTGAATTGGACTTGGAAATATCTAGTAGAAAATGGATTTGAAGGCAAAGCCTTCTGCAGGTCAAGGAACCGATCCGGTTGCGAAGCGCAACCGAACGGTTGGATAGAGGAAGCAGGTGGAAACGATCCGGTTGCTCCTCAACCGATCCGGTTCCACGTTCTGTTTTAGGAAATTTTGAATTTTTGAAGTAGACCTTAGAGGCTTCCATAGACCTTCTCATTTGTTCTAACACTCTTATATTGACATATATTTGTGATTCTCACGGCAATATTGCATGTTTCTAACCACTAATCCCTTAATTATGTTGTGAATAATGTTTTAGGAAAAGAGATCGCATCACGAACTCGAGGAGCGAGAAAGAAGGAAGAAGAAATACCAATCCCAGAGTGCCACCCGAATCTTCTTTGGAAATGAGAGAGTGATGATCGTCGAAAGTATTTCAATGATGCTTTGTTATCTATTGGGGGAACGAGGTACACCAACCTAGGATTATTAATTGGGAAGTGTTGCAAGGGTTGGGTTGCCATGAGTTTTTAGAGGAGAAATTGTTGGTAAGAATGTTATGGAATAAACAGATTCTAACTACAGAAATGTGGAAGAGAGCTCTCAACATTAATGAGCCCATACACAAAGAATGGTGTTTAGAATTCCTATGTTCCTTTGAAATGAAGTCGGATATTACAGATGTGGGAGTTTGTTCGGACAAATGCATAACTTTCAGGTTGGGTGGTCAAGCACATGTCATCACGATATGGGAATTTGGAAAGTTGTTAGGATTATACTCGGATGAGGATTTGAGAAATCGGGATTTCAAATACATAATTATGTTGAGTGATAGGAATAAGGAATAAGGAAGGATTTGATGAAAACAAATTTTGGAGGAAAATAAGCACGGAAAGTAAGCTAATGTATGGTGAAAGTAAAGCCACTTTTGCAAGTGTTTCACAGGATAGTAGTTGAGTCTCTATTACACAGGGCGTTTGAAGTGGACCGAATTCTCAAGGATGATTTATGGGTACTCTTCACTTTTGAGGAAAGGCATCCGTTAAGATCGTTAGATGTAGCATGGTTGATTGCTAATCATCTTCATAAAAAGGACACCTTAGGGAGCGTTAATTACATTTGTGGAGGACACTTCATTACTAAAATTGCAAAAAGCCTTGGTTTATTCAACCCAATGGGAATGGTTTTGTTTAGCAAACCAGTTATGCCCGAAAGTACGGAAGCTGAAGATTTGCTCACTTGAGAGATGTAGAAAGTGGCAAGCTAGAAGGATTACCAGAGGAACTTCATGTAATGCCCTTAAGATCATGGGAATGATCGTGGATCATTCTTGAGTTATGGTTTCAAAAACAATGGTTGTCATGTGTTGAACATTATTTTCTCTATCTCTTAACTATTTCTTTAGGATGATTTTTAATACTTTGTTTATTTCTCATATTTTTAGAAGTATTTGGATTGTTTGTTTGTTTTGTTTTGTGTATTGCGTATTGCAGTTTTGTTTGCACGATGGATGTTATGGAAGCTTATTGTTGGTCAAATATTTGGAGTTGGATAACTCACATGCTTGCTTATGACCCAATATGCATATCGCATATTCTATCCCGTGGTATCTTTTGACTATTTCTTTTTCCGATTTTCTTTACTTTGAAGTTCATTTTTATTACATTGAGGACAATGCAAAACTTAAGTATGGGGGAGGAAAGAGAATAGGAAAAATGATACGATTCTTAAATTTTTAGTTTTTGGATTTAAGTAATTAGCAAGAAATCGCCCTTGATTGTCTAGTTGTTTTCACACGTTATTGAGATATATTAAAAACAACTTGAGTATTTCAATGGTAAAATTGAGGTTTTTGAAAATTTTTTATTTGAACTAAATTACGGAAGTAATTCATTATGAATTCGATAGCATTTTCTAGCACGCATTATAGCCTTTTTCCACTTAATTGTGAGGTTTCTTTTTGTATAAATCACATCTTTTGTTTTATATTTGCTATGAGTGTGCCGGTGATTGTTTCAATTCTAGAACTTGTACTTGTTATGTATTACAGTTAAAATAGCTCTCGAGTGATAAAAATATGTTCAAGTGATAAGAGGCATCGTAGGATTTAACCCAAATGGCCTTCCATTTTACATCTAATGTTTTTTTTTGCTAACCACATCGGTTAGTTAACCATCTTATATGGACCCATTTGTTAGTGCTCATTTTTAGCGCTAGATACCCTTAGTTACACCCTTCGAGCCAACCCTTTGGAAATTGATTGTGTATGTTTGTGTTGTAGGTATTGAGGGCTGTGGGAAGTGATATTGGATTAGATTTTGGTATGTCCCTCTGCTTCTCCTCTTGTCTGAGCATACTGTAGGCTTTGGAGACTTGTGGTAATGGATGCATTAGAAGTAATCGACCTATGATATTGGTGTAACTGTCATCCAACCCCATGGGAAATTGGATCAATCTCTTCCTTTGCTCTCTTTCACCATTGGTCTTGCCATTCTCACAATCACATCTATAAGTGCAAGCATAAGGGGCCTCTAAAGCATCCAATTCATCCCAAAATCCCTTCAGTTTGTGGTAGTACAACTCAACTGGTGTGTTAAGTTGTTTTAACTAGATTATTTCATTGGAAACTTGGTAAATTCTGTGAGCATCCAACTGAGAGTAGTGTTCACTCAATTCATTCCACAAGTGATAACGCTCAAAATGAACATGTTTTTAGTAGCGTTATTGTTGGTTTTGTGTATGATAATAGGCTATATTTACTCATAACTGTTACAAAAGTGCAAAAGTTGCGTATTGTGTATGTGTATGTAGCCAGGTATCACAAAAGGTAAAGAAATGAAGTTTTCATGCACGTTTGGAGAATTCCCGAGGAAGGAAGTGGAGTAAGGAAGCTCTTGGACCCAATGACTAGGAAGCGCAAAGATTTCTAAGTATCTACAACAAGTTAAGATCAAGTTTTGTCTTGAAAATCATCAACGAAAACAAAGAAAAAGGCGCGAACCCAGAAAAGTCAACAAAAGTCAAATATGGCGGTACAAGAGGCGCCCAACTGTTTGGTTGGCGCCCGCAACCGATCCGGTTGGGCGAAGTGAAGAAGAAGCAACCGATCCGGTTGCATGAACTGGAGTTACACAATTTCTCATTTAATGTTGCCTTAACTCCCATAATCATTGGAGGCCGATAATTTCCTGTTATTTACTTGTAGAGAACGTTTTTGGCCAATTAGTTATGTCTCTTTGGCTATATAATGAACCTAGACTTAGTAGTCTAGGTGTGACACAAAACCAAAGTGTAATAGTTTACACCAAAACTATTACCAACCATTTTATTCATCCCAAAAGTTTAGTTATTACTGTAAAACGTCCAGAAGGTGGGAGAGACTCATTCTCATCCATTGTTTTGATCATTCGGAGTTATATGGTTAAGCTAGGTGATTGGAGGCGTGTGGTTGCTATAAGCCACGAATTCTAGTTCTTGTAATCCCAAAAGTTTAGGTATTCTATGAAACTTGTTATGGATTTCTATTCTCTTGAGTTATTGGAATTACTTTGTTATTATTTGTGTTTTGTTATAATTATCATGGAGTAGTTCTTGAATATACTTGTGTGTAGGATGTAGGAAATCATACTAGTGTTCTCATATGTGATGCATGTATATATGATCTTGTTTAAATGAGTTTGTTGGAAAACTACTAGTCTTGTTTGATTTGTTGGTAAAACATGTTTTAAGAAAAAGGACCGAAAGGATTTCTCTTGTGTTTTATTCCAAAAAGTTAACTGACAAACTAGTATGGGAATATGGTGATTGACAACCACCATGTTTGCTTATAGAAACAAGACTAGAAACATTTTCATCACGAAAGGTCGAAAGATTCGTAGGAACGAATTTAATGAGAACATTTTACAAACAAATGGATTTTCTAAAGGATAATCATTAGGATAAGGACTGAAAGGATTACCTATATGTTATTGTTCTTAAAATGATTTTTCAAACATAAACCATGGGTTGGGAATCATTTGCTTATGATTTGTGCATCCCATCAAGAGTTTACATCAAGCTTTCATGAACACTTACCATGATTGCCTATAGACTATACACAAGTGTATGTTTCTTTATATTGGATTTCACTAAAAACATCATTTTTGGAGAGAGCCTTGACAAAGCTTTCTTGTTACCAATCTTTTAAAACAATTTCAAAAGCAAAATCCCTTGGGACGATCTCGACTTACCCACCTTTGCTATCGCGTACGAGTATACTTGCTCGTATGTGTTTATAGTAATAATCGGATAATTTGTGTTTATAAATTTTTAAAACTTGCACACGGAAAGCACATCAACAAGGCAGCAGCAGAGTTCACAAAACTAAAATTATTTCCAATTTGTTCAGAAACTGTATTGAGTATCCAAGAAATCACCATATCATTTTGTAACATCCCCAAATCTGGTTTAGCAGAAGCAATCGGGACATGGGTGCTACTGAATTGGAGATCACAACACAAGTAATAAAGAATAGAATACACATTTCATTCAAATGTATATATATTTTCATCAAGTACATATTCGAAAAGTGTGGCCCATAATTTTAAGTTGACCCATATCTATTGAGTCATGGTTTTGTTTTTATAAGCCTCAGAGGTTTGCCTATGACCCTTTCCTTGCCACCACATTGCCTACAAAAAGAATACCTGAGAAAAACATGCTAAAAGTCAGCAAAAAGCTGGTGAGTTCATATGTTTAAATGTTTAAACATTGTAGGACCAAATTAGATAATAAAGCCATTTAAAGCAGTTGTAAACATATTACGCTAGCACTAAGTTCATGCAACCGAAGCTACGACAGTTTCTGTATGCAAAATGTATTCATACTAATAGGGCCAAAGCGAGTGTTTATCCCAATACACTCGATTCCGACATGTTATACATTTCTCCTTGACCCATGCGGGGTCAACCGAACGGGGGAGTCACCCCCAATAGATCTATTTATAACATCCACGCTTCCCAATAGGAATTGACGGTTCATGAAAAGGGCAATATGGGATCTAAGGACTTAGGCTAAATTGCGTAATAATATACAAGTAATGTTTATGGTCCTTGATGAGTGTCTAAATACTCATCATTTTTGTACCTTTTTAGTTTGCCAAAAGCATCCAAAAACACCCGTCAAAGCATCAAAATGATAAAAATATCACAAATGAGTGTTTTATATGTTTCAAATGCAAAAATACCAAAGCAGGTGAAAAACGAATCAAGTTTGCATAATTGGCAGTTTTAGTCCCCCAAGTTTCAAAAGTTGTCAAATTTAGTCCTTGGTAAATCAAAACAAAGCAAAATATCATTTAAGGTCCATGGGATTCAAAAGATGTCAAAACAAACCCCTCAAAGTTTAAAAATCACAAAATGACAACTTTAGTCCTTAAAGTTTGGAAAATTGTCAAATTTGGTCCCTGGGTCATTTTAAAATGGAAATTACAACATCGGTCCTTTGGTTTATCAATATGGCAAGAATGATCCTTGTACAATAAGTTTGGAACAGTATTAAATCCAGTTCCTCAAGTTTCCAATATTGCATAAATGGTCCTTGGGTCTTATACACTAAACCGGATCCAATGTTACAAAACTTAAACCCATTTTACAACCCGTCAGCAGAAACCTTTCGGCAACCCAACCTTTCAGCAGAAACCTTTCAGCAGCTCAATCTACCCCTAAATAATATCTGGTCAAACAGTAAGTCAAACACACCTTCTCCTTTTCCACCTTCCACCTCACTGTCCTCATCTTCACAGCTCACCTCCACATTCCACCACACCTGTCCTCATTTTCACAGCTCACCCTACCTATCACCAGCCTATCTATACCTCTAGACCCCCCACAATAAATGCTACTGCTCCCCCACTATCACCAACTCATCCCATTTCCGTCGATATATAAAAACTACTTCTAAAGCTCATCATTACACTTTGAAATTGTTCCAATTTATCCACTAAGCGCCATGTGATCACCAAATTGAGGTCCAACAATCTCAAAGCACGTATACAAGATTTGGCGGCAAAACTGTTTAAACGGCTAGGATTAATTCAAAGCTTTGAACGGTCAAGATTGAGTGTGGGAAATGATCAGAAGCAAGTGGGAAGTCTGCTTGAGCATATAAAAGGTCATGAAACCAAAAGAAGAAAAGTGTGTGTGAGAGTTTTAGTTTATTACTTAGTGTAATTTTAATCGTATGTGTTTTTTCTCATTCCTTAGTGAAATTTTAAGCTTAAAACCATTGTACTCAGTGTTTCTGTTGTATGTTAACTCTTTTCAAGTAATCAATTTTAAATTTCCAAGTTTATGTTAATGTTGTTTGTAGTTGTTATTATGGACTGAATAAACTCATATAAGCTCCTAGATAGCTTAATACAGCTATTAGAAACCTTAAAACTTTGATTAGTATTAAAAAGCAAAAACACCAAAAATAAAAAAAATTAGTGTAAAAATAAAAATCACAAGACAAAGAAGAAGAATCAAAGAGCATGGTGAAATGAAGATTGTTCTGGGTTAGTGAATCCTGTGGAGGTTCTATAGGAAGTATTTCTTGATCCTAGTTCTTGGTTCTAAGTTGGATTACGTTTGTAAGCTTATTTGATAATTTTTGCATTTTACTAAGTTCTTGTGTTTTACGCTTTAATCTTTTTGATTATGTGTTTGTGATAAGTAGATAAGTGGTAATAGAGTTTAAAATCATTAGCTTGTTCAGTAGATTTCATAGCTGCAAGAAAAGTTCAGTTTCACAGTAAAAACAGTATATTGGTTATTTCTGTTGATGCTTTGTCATTTCTGCTGATGCTATTTATGTTGTTGTTCTGTGTTCTTATGATCTAGTTGAATGATAACATGAAGGTTGAAATCAGTGTTAAAGGTTAAAAAAGGGAATTGCTTTGAAAATCTTGATTTAAGCCTTGATAAAGGACTGTTTGTTATTACTGATTTATGTGTGTTAATCTGAGTTCTTGTTGTTATCCTTAGTGGTTATCTGTTATAAATAGTAATAGTAGGTAAAATAAGTCATAAAACTAGTATCTTGTTTGATAAAAAGTCAAAATTGCCTTTAATCTTCATTTCTTGTTGTCTGTTAAAAGTTAAAGAGCAAAATTTAATAATACTATATTAGAATTAGATAACCTAGCTTAAATTCATCTTTTTATAGTTTAATATAACATTATCAGTTGGTAAACCTAGATTAAAGTTCACATAAGTCAACTTACTAGTGTTTCTTAAAAAGTCAAAATTTCATTTTATGGATTTTTGAATATCTAGTTCATTTTCTTGTGGTCTTAATACTTAGTTTCATGTTTTGTGCTTCTAGAATATAAATCTTTTGTTGCTTATCTTAATGAGAGTATTTTCATTATTTTTGTTAACTTAGTAATTCTGCTTATCCATTAGATCTTATTTAGGACTTTTTCAATATGATGTTATGTGCACAGTTTTGAGAGCACTTTCATAAGCCCTTATACGCTCATTAGTGGATCCCACTTTGAGAACCTTGGCTTATTGAAAATCCTTCCAGCCTAACTTGCTACTGCAGTGCTGATTTTGTGCTTTTCAGCTTATGTTATAAGCTTAAATTGCCCTTAAAGTTAACTGCTGATCTGTTTGGATTCTGCTGAATTGATTTTCAATTCTGCTGAATTAGAATTTAGGAATCTGCTGATTTGTATTCTGATTCTGCTGATTCTGCTGAACTGCTTATTGTAGCTTATTAGTATGTTTCTTTACATATTTTAGCTTATTTCCAGTATACTTAAGTTGCTTGCAGATCATTGTCCTCAGTGATCATTCTACTCCTGAACGTTTGAACACCATTCATCCTCCGTGGGATTAAACGACCCGGGAATCCACTAAATTCCAAGGGAAATTTGTATTGAGTCTATAATAGTTGACTTTTGTTGACTAAAACATTTAGTCAATATTTCTTGACTGTTTGGCGATAAAACAGTCCTTAAAAGTTTTGCATGTTTTCTCACCCCATATTTTAGTAAACAATTAATAAAAGTGGGGCTATAAACTCACCTCGGCAATTAGTAGTCCGAATGTGAAAATCAATGTATGTTGAGGCACCGCACCGACACGCGACCTAAGTAAGTAGGGCAAAATTTAGTTTATTATTCCCATTTAAATCTTAGTGACGTATAATTACGTTCAAAAATTTGGAAATGGTTAAACCTATGTTGCTTGTGTGACAAGGTTAAGTTTTAAAATGGTTATCGAAATATTAGCAGGTATTGGCTCCTTGTAGGTACGAGAATATTGAATAGGAAACTATATCAAAGACGGGTGAGAACATGGAATAGAAACTATATCAAAGACGAATGAGAATATGGAATATAAACTATATTAAAGACGAATGAGCCTTCGATCCGATGGGGAACGAAAGTTGACGCACGTAAATGATCATTTATAGCACTAAGCGATAACAGCCTATGCCATTATTATTGATACGGTATGTACATATGGGCTTATGTATATATTTATGACACCATTTTAGGTTACAATAGATGTACTCAAAGTTTAATCTAGCTTAAATATATTTGTTTTTAGAAGGTTCAATGTGTGAAAGTTATGGAATAATTCTTTAAAGCATGTTAAAAATATATGTATGCCGGAGATTGAGCATGGCCCGTATATAAATTGTTATTGTACGTGGAGACTAACGTCAAAGTTTTGTAATAAGTTCTTAATCACTTGTATTAAAATAGTTCCGTGTATAAAAGTTTATATTTTTACCCTTGGTTTGAAATGTTAAATTTTCATTAGAAGTTACATTTATTTTATTTATAGGAACATTCATTTGGATTTAAGAAACAATGTTTTCAACTTTTATTTAATATTTTAAAATGACATTTTAGCGTTAGAATATAAAACAGATGCGTTATGATCTTACGCGACATGAACGCACCCGGAATGCTTATGGGCTTCGGCCCAAATTTTGAATGGACAATACTTCTTTGATTTCGGGTGGGCTGAGACCTGGTTATGAAAAAGAATATATGACTCGCTCATAATACATGGGATTTAGCCCAGCGATGTAGTGATAGGAGTTTAGGAACTTTGTGCAGCCCTTTTCGTATTTGCCTAGTTCTGAATGTTTCAGCTTGGTGGAGTCACTTGTTGACACCACGACTCGACACCAATCGTTCAATTCAAGGCGAGTTTTAGAGATTTACACTCACAAAGCTATATAGGAGTTAGGCTTATGTGGCCATTCTTGTGGCTTCGGATTAATTGCGAGTAAAACATCACCTCTCCGGGTGGTGTTGAGTCAAGAAAGATAAACGAGTTTCATTCCTACTTGGAATGCTTCGCTAACCAAAGAGTCAGGGTACCCGGCCAATAACCATAGGCACCCCTCATGGGTTTTCCCTATATGACCTGAGACAAAACATCTCGACACGAGTATGCACGCAACACTCGTCTTGCAATCACAATGCCCATTGTTGTTGAGGATGATTGTTTATCCGGGTCAAGTCACACCCTACATGGGTTGTCCTTAAACCCGAGTGTAGCCCAACTCAGTTCGCATAGCACAACTCTCATAAGTTTGTTTTGCTAAGCTAGACAAAACACCATCACGACACACACACCCTATGTGGGTCGTTGTTGTGCCAAGTATAAAACGTAACTAAGTCTATGGCGAGACAACGAGGTTAGAACTTAACAAGACCAGACTTTTGAATCTATGTACATGACCAGTGTAGAGGTCACAGAACAATTTAGCGAGTGAAGTGATAGGTGTTGCCACCCGCTGATCTAATGGCGGGTATCGACTCTGTTTCAACACGACAACCTATTAACCATACTGAACTTTTCTTGACGGGATTTAAACCAACAGAACTCGTAACCAACTTTATTTGGTCGCTTAGATAAATGCAACTATGGCTATGATGATAAAGACAAGACCCAAACCAACACTCAGACCATGCCATTCCCATGGTGGTTCGACCATTGTGGGTTTCGGCTATAACTGGAAACCAACACGAACGACAATTCGAAGGTTAACAATAGTTTTAGTAGACGACCCCTTTCAACCAAGAGCTAAACTAAGTCCTTTCGTCATTGACTTTTTAAGGTGGGTCTTGTTTCTTACCACACATCAATAATAACAGCAATTCACAAGGTTCATCATGATCAATCGATGAAGACATAAATAAATCATAACATTTTGTTATAAAATTTTAGTACAATTGATTGAGGTCTTACAACACCATGAGTTCAATCGATCAAGAAGAGTAATAAAAGAAAATGCTCCTTACAAGGATTGAAGATACGATTCACACCCCACGAACAGAATAAATCCCACTTATTCCAACCCAAATTCGATCCTAGGAGCTTCACTTCTTTGCCCAAAGCTTGGATTGAAGATAATCTTGTAAGTTTGATAATGTTAAGGGAGAATTTATTGTATTTTTGTTCCCTGCGTCTCGCTGAGCCAACTGTAATCGTATTATTTTGGCTTGGTGATAAATTTGCGAGATGATGTTTCTGAACATGCTTTGTCCAAATTTATTACTATAAGACAAAGTTTTCTATTCCGGGAATTTACTATATGTTTATTTTTCCCTTACTGTAGTGTCGGTACGCGGTGGTGTTGGGTTTTTGGTGGTAACGAGATAACCTCTCGTTATATAAAATTTATCATTAGAAATTTATATTAAATTATAAATTCACAAATTTATGATCAGATCAGATCATGAATGCAAAGGCTATAAGTAAGCTATAGTGTGCGAGTTAAATACTCAAATTGTCTATGCAAGCTAATGTGTGCTTAATTAAAGATGCTTAGCAATAATAAATTATCATTTGCTAATTAATAATAGGTGAAAAATTACCGTGTGTCACACATTTGCCCTCTCCCATAGGGATCTCATAGGTGAAGTTGTTGAGGGTTCATCAAATTCTCCGTTGATCAGTTTTAACTTGTTCCTAGCATTCAAGGCTATCATCATAGACCGCCTCCAACAACTATAGTTTTCTGATCGTGTTAGTTTCTTTGAGATCAAAATCAAACCAGAATGATCATTTTGGTGAAAATACAAGGGATGGTGAATGGAGTTGACATCATCAGTGTTTTGGTTGCTGTAGTGATGAAGATGGACTGTTTGTGTTGTTATTTGAGTTTGTCATGATGATTGTGAAGGTGTTAGTGGCAGAAAATGATCAAGAAAGGTGGTTATAAGTTTTGGCGGGAAAAGTGATTATGATGAATTTTGATGAGTTTTGATGGATCTTGAATGTATTTTGATTGTTTTGATCGATTCTGATTGTATGATTGTGATTAGAATGATGATTTGAGTGTTGTGATGATAAAATTTGACAGTTTTGGATGATCTGTGGTGGTTGACCGATGGTCAAAGTTTGTTAGATGATGGTCAAAGTTTGTTGAGTAGTGGCCGGAGTTTGTTACATGATGGCCGGAGCTAATTGTGCTCTAATACCATATTGAATTATGAATGAAGTGAATGAAATTGTGATTTCTCATTAAACTGAAATGATACTACATAGTAGTATTTATACAATATGTAAGTCAAAGATAAAAGTCAACTATGCTACAACTATACTACTATCATCTACACTACTTCTACTATTTTTACATTGAATAGAAATCTAACTATTACATTGTGTTACATTGAATCAAACTCTTTTTATGTAGAATCTGCATTCCATGTAGACTATATCTTCTTGTAGAGTTGACTATAGCATGTCCATGTGATGAAGGTGACTGAGTTGCTTCTTTATGAGTCGTCAACTCTTGCGCCATTGCATTTGCTTTAGCCATTTAGTTGTCATTGCTCATATGATGAGAAGATTATTCTCGTACCCATCGTGGTTGACAATTGGGCGTAGAGGATCAACTCTCCAAACACCATCGACAGTGAATTAATTCTACAAAACGAGAAAAAAAAATGATAAATTAGTTTTCCTTTTTAAATTAACCCAATATCTAAACCAGGTAAAACTCGTATAAGTTGTACCTTGGACATGTGTACGTTACTATTTTCTTTCTTCTTCTTAGTCTCACCATCTTCGCACAAATACGATTTCTCATTCTCTCCACCTTCCCGTTTATAAATTTCCACCATCTTCCTCAATAAAAAACAATTGTATTATAAAGCTCCTCAAGATCTCATAAGCAGAGTTCTAGAATAAAATACAATAAAAGTAAATTAATTTACCTTTTCATCAGGAATAAAATAATTTCTCCCTCTTGAACTAGTTACAAATCTACGCATATGTTGACGCTCTCTTTCAGCAACCTTTGCAAAGTATATAAAAGATGGTCAACTAAGATGTTCAATATTCAATTTACTACGCATTAAGTCATTGATCTGAAATGCACGTTAATCTATTGTCTATATTATGAGTAACATCATAACTAAATAACCCCAAACACGATGAGCGCATCGGTGGAGATTCCATCAATGACGTTCAAAGGAGGCTTTTAGCCTCCACTTTAGAATCCGTTTGGATCGATTTACATTTTCATTTATCTGAGTAAATTTTTTCTAACACTTTTATATATATATATATATATATATATATAGAATCTAGATCAAATAAGATCATACTTAAAGTTGTTAAAATGAGATCGAACTAAAATTTGACAAGAGATACTCTCCTTACAATAAAAATAAATTTTTTATTTACTACAACTAAAATTGTTAAAGTTTCGATAGATTTCTTTTAAAATTTATTTAAAACCTAGGTGATACACTTTGATTAGAAGTTTAATGTGTATCAGGTTTTTGTATGTGTATCAGGTTTTGGAATATTTATTAGCGTAATGTGTATCAGGTGTATCACTAATCCAAACTCATGTATCATTTAGTTATTAGTTGCTAAAATGTTAATTTGTATTAAAATATTTTTTTTTTGTGTATGATTGCTAAAATTGTTATTTATAAATGTTTTAGTGGTTTTTTAGATTTGATCTTATTTTTACAACTTTAAGTTTGATCTCACATTAACCCTCCCATATATATATATATATATATATATATATATATATATATATATATATATATATATATATATATATATATATGGTAGGGTTCTTTTCAGAACCAAAAAAATATCGAGAACTGCGAGAACTAGCATCAACCAATCAGATTTTTTTTAATATTTATTATTTTTTTTAACTCAAAAGGGTATAATAGTAAACTTATATTTTTTATTTTCTTTTTGAATTTCTTAAATAAAAAACGTGTTTTCAGTTCCTAATTTTAGGTTTTTTTATATAATTTATTTCTCCAACATACATGATTTCAAAAAGTAAGGTGCATATGTGTTTTTTTTTTCATATAATGTAAATTTACATATATTTTTAGTATTTAATTGCTTAAACCTCTAACGTGTTTTTATCACAAATATTTACACAAGTGCATGGAATGACAAACAAAACTATTTTATATGTACCGTATACATTTCAAAACAAAAGCATTGTATACAAGATCTAAAATCATGTGATATACAATTTTAAGAAAAAAACAAAACTTTATTTGGTTTTGCTGCACATGTATTTTTTCTTATTAGAGATTCTTGATTCTCTGTCTCTGTATCATGTCCTTATATATACGTACTCAAGTTAGTTTATGTGTACTTGTATCTACTGCATGCACTGTGCCTTTACTCTTTACTTCTTTATCATAAGTATCTTCTCGCTAGATGGTATGTACAAAACACATGTGCACTCTTAAAATAGCTCATCATACTCGTACGTGTAACTACAACCAATTAATAAATGAAGTATTTAATCATAACAAATAACAAAACACATATGCATAATGTATTTCCGACTTGTGCACACGAGTCCATATTTTTTACTTCTTTAAGAAATTAGTACAACCTTAAAACACAAAACACAAATACACCCTTGAATGAGAACTAAACATAAAACATCGTTACATTAGAACTAAAAACATATGCACTTTCATATAACATCAGTGCATGAAAAGCAACAGGCAATTCATATGGTTGCTTGGCCCTTCATAGCTATTCGATAATGCTCAAAGAAAATGATCCATGTCCCACACTTAGTCCTGGTAGGCCTGTTTCATAGTTGACATAAGTTCTAACTCAGCCACAAGACAAAGCCAAAAAAAATCAACCAACTTATAAGTTGTATTTATAGCATGTGTATATGTGTTGTATTAAGCATAGATATGTCATCAATTTCTAAAGTCTGCACAGGCGCATGACCAACTGGGTTGTATCATATGTAAATACGACGATTTCCGCAATAATACTGACTTGCATACTCTTCCTTGTACACACTACACAACATCACACACAAAACTAATGAATACTTAAAGGAAGAAACACAAATGAGTTGGTCGATTACAGCAATCACAAATTGTACGAAATATAAAAAACAAGACACTTCTTATTCGATTAGTAATTATTTTACTTCCAACTCTTTCTCTTAATCTTCTGCAAAGAGATGAGTCACACACTTCTCTTATTCATCCTGCTTTCTGCAAACAGGCTTATTTGAGTCGCACACTCTTCTTTAGCAAGGATTTCCACTATCTTTCTCTTTCCCTGCACATGAATTTTCTAAAAATTGAAAAAAAAAAAGGAAAAATAAGAAGAAAAAAAAAAGGAAAATTAAGAAAAAAAAAAAGTAATTAGATTAAAAAAAATAAAGTTCTAAACCACGTAAAACTCATATAAGTTGTACCTTAGACATGTTTACGTTACTATTTTCTTTCTTCTTAGTCTCACCCATAGTCACATGGAACGGGGATCGCTCCGGTACGGGATCGCGGATCGGGATCGAGGTTCGCTAGGCACCTAAAATTCGGTTCGATGGGGGGTAGGCTCATTTCGGATCGCTTTGGTACGATGTACCAAATAAAGTGGTACGATGTACCCATGTAGCAATTAATATATTATTATTAATTTAAAATCCAAACATTCATAAAATAGTACTCATAATTCATTTTAAAAAAGCATATGAAAAAAGTGTTATCAAACACCATTCTTACAAGTTTGTGCTAATCACAATAAGTTATTGCAGGATTTTTTATTGATGATATGAACAAGGCTACTGCTACTTATCTATATATAATATATTCTACATAACTATTTAACAGCTCAAAGGATCTGCTTCCAAAATAAATCATCATATCAAATCTTCAAATATCTTCAAATTATATATTTTATAATAACTAAAATTGGAAATAAGTATTTGAAATCTTGACAAATCATTAGGAAATCAAAATTAATGGAACAGAATCGTGAATCGAATGTAACTGGAACGCGAATCGGAAACATCTGGAACGTGAATTGCTCTGTCCCGATTCGGATATCAATTAAATTCTGGAACGCCATATTCACCGATCCAAGTCGCGATCCCAATCGATCCGGATCGATTTCGTACCACGTTTTGGATCGAACGAACTGGATCGCAATTCGTGGGTACTGTAGCGAACTATGTGACTATGGTCTCACCATCTTCGCGCAAATAAGATTTCTCATTCTCTCCACCTTCCCGCTTATAAACTTCCACCATGTCCCTCAATAGCTACAATTGTATTATAAAGTTTCTCAAGATCTGATAAGCAGAGTTCTAGAATAAAATACAATAAAAGTAAATTAATTTACCTTTTCATCATGATTATAACCATTTCTCTTTCTCAAACTTACAAACATATGCATCTGTCGACACTCTCGTTCAGCAACCTTTGCAAAGTATATAAAAGATGGTCAACTAAGTTGATCAATATTCAATTTACCACACATTAAGTCATTGGTCTGAAATGCACGTTAATCTATTGTCTATATTATGAGTAACATCATAACTAAAGAACCCACCTTAGAGCATTTGCAACGGGTGGCGTTATTCCGGCGTTAACCATTGCAAAGCCGGCGTTAAAGTGCCGGTGTTAACACCATAACGCACGTTATTTGTGTTTTTTTTTTGCTCCTAAATGAGGGGTTGTTTTTGTAAATTGTTGGTGAGTTAAGGTTTAGCTTGGGAATGTTATAATTGCGGGTGTTTTTTTGGTGAGTTAAGGTGAAATGTTAAAGCTGGTGTGGCACGGTGTTAGATGATAACTTGAGTTACCATTGCAAGTGCTCTTAGAATCAGTTTGGATCGATTTACATTTTCATTTCTCTGAGTAAATTTTTTTAACACTTACTAATATAACCATATTTTATACATTACACAAGTGCCAATATTAAACCCATAAAATTTTACACACTTTTTAAAAGTGGAAACAAGAAGTGTAGATTTGAAATATTTTTTGTAGTGACTGTATAACTATTTCACTTAATGATACAAAACATAAAGTAATTAGTAGTCAAAAAACAATATATATTAGTGACATTTTGGTAAATTGGACAGGTTACTTTGTCTGGGTTCTTATCTTTTTACATCTCAAAAGAGAGGAGAGAAGGACTAGAATTTAGGCTTTTACACATGCTTTAAGAAAGCCAAAACACCTACTAGGGGGTCGGGTTTTTTTTTTTAAAGATCTGAATAGGACTAAATTGTATGAGGCGGTGAGATGTTGGGCTATTTAGAGTGTTTGATTGATTTTTGAGTTGCGCTATTATATTATCTGAAAAACTTCAAAACATCTCTTATTCGGTCTAAAAAACTATCTGAAACACCTCTTAATTTCACAACGACCTAATATCTCGTTGCTTTATCTCTAACAGCCCTATAACCAATAGCATGTTAGGACACTATAACTTAACCTAACACTTTGCAGAATTACTAATTGTATGGTACATTGGAATGCTTGATATTGGAAATATCAGATGCGTTGATATATAGCGGGGTTAAGTATGCATACTAACATTCATTCATACTCATACTCACACTCAGGAGACTACACAAAACATGAGAAAGTTAACTAAACAAAGCAGATTGAATGTACAATTTGTGGCAGTATTGTAGAAGGAATAAAGATATCATACTATTCTATATTTGTATAAATACTCAAACTAGTTGTTTATTTCATTAGCTATCAAATTGTAAACATTTTTCTTTCACTCTCCAACTCTCTAAACATTCAATTGTAACAAATTATTCCGTTGTAATCCAATTTCAAGTTCAATTCTTAATATATTAGTTGTTAAGGAGGTGTATGGAAAGATCTTAAGGAGGAATATCCTATTGTTAAATGGGGGAAGGCTGTATGGTTTTCTTATTGCAACCCAAGATGTGCATTCATTTTGTGGTCTGGGTTAATAAAAGACTGCAAACCCAAGACAGAATCATGAAGTAACAAATGTGACAACACCATATGGAGTGTATTGAACAGAATTATAATTGCTTCTGCAGAACTACATCTGGAAATAAAGAAATGAAAGACTTTTCTCTCATAACCCAAAGATCGTTGAAGAGGTGTTGCTAAATCTAAAAGATAATGTAAGAATGCAGCTGATAAGTATTAAAGTCAAGAAATCGCTGCATACATATAAAGTTGAAGAAATTTGGAATATTAAATTCCAATATGCCAACCAGAAAGTGTTCAAGTGATTCAATATTATGATTAGAAAGACAAAGATATCTGGATTGATGAGTTGAATAGCAGTTCTGTTTCTCTTTCTCAGCTCTGTCAGTTAAGGTGGTGTTTGGTTTAGAAAAATAAAGCAAGATGGCATGGGACTAAGGGGGTGCTTGGTTGGGGGTAATGAGGGGTGGGGAATGGCAAAGGTAATGATTAAACATGTCTGGTTAGAACTAGGGAATGCAATCATTGTTTAGTATTGGGTAATGAGGCATTACCCAGTAAATTGGGAGGTATGGTAATGATTACCCACCACCACTAGCAGAAGCCACACCAAGTAGTAGCCACCACCACCACCACGAACCACCACCATTAGCAGCCGCCACCACCACCACCATTAGCAGCCACCACCACCACCACCACTAGCCACCACTATTAGCAGCCACCACCACCACCACCAGCCACCACCACCACCACCAGCAGCAGCTACCACTACCACCACCACCACCAGCAGCCACCACCATTAGCAGCCACCACCACCACCACCACCACACCATCTACCAGCCACCACCACCACTACCAAAAGCAGCCACCACCACCAGCAGCAACCACCACCACCAGCAGCTACCATCACCACCAGCCACCGCCACCACCACCACCACCATCTACCAGCCACCACCACCAAAAGCAACCACCACCACCAGCAGCTACCATCACCACCAGCCACCACCACCACCACCACTTTGGAAGTTAATGTGTTTTTCTTAAACCAAGCACTATCAAAGATAATGATAATCTTCATTCCATTCCTTTGCATTCCCTTTGCCTTTCCCTTTCCCCATTTTGAACCAAGCGCACCCTAAGTGAGTCTGTTTGGAATACTAACCGCATGATTGATCCTTCTCTTACAAAGATCATTGTTTTTTAGGCCATAACAATGGGAAAGTTCCTTGTACCTTGGAGTCTATTCTGGTATGATTGTACGTTAGTAATCTTTATAGCTCTACTTGGTTGTCCTTGAGAGGAATCAAGTATCTATTTTGGGTGAAAAGGAGGTCTAATTAGATAAAATGTACCATAAAGTAGGGCTTTCTATTGTGTAGGGAATATGGTCGGGGGGACAATGTATGATGGGTGGAATAGAGAGTGTATGAAAGATGGACCTTCTTGGTCTACCCAATACATTGTCACAGGAGGACATGGATGGGCTTCCCTCAAGGTGTGCATTCCCAAACACCTGAAGCCATTCTTAGAGACGGAAATGTAAGATGTTTGGCATAGCCCTTGATTGGAAGGGATACGGGTACCTAGTGATGCCATTCTCCTTATCTACTTTGATCACTGTGGTGGCAGATTGAGTGGTCTTGGTGGAGGGGAGAATGGAAATGTAGCTAGATGGTAGGTGCATTTATAACGGTGAATTCAGTTCTTGTTTGAATGGTAGCAGCTACGTGGGAGATCTTCTGTATGTGACATGTTTGTCTAAGAAATAGTAGTATCTGATATATAGGATGATTGTACTTTAGGTGTTTTAGAAGGTGTTTTGGGACTTGTCCAAAACAACCTCTTATCTTTATGATTTAAATCATTTGGAGATTAATATAATTTTCACCATTGCACCAATTAATATATTAGTTGTTTTACGGATCTAGACCTCATTTCTTAAGTGATTTCTGGTTAGGTGTACCAATGGTTTTGTGATATGAACAAGTTTTCAACTGATTCAGGCAGTTGATGTGTGAATTTGGAGTAGAATATGTTGGTGTACAGCTTAATAGGAATCATGATGATGGTTTAGTTGTGTTGTATTCAGCTAGTTCAGAAATGTGGAAGATATGAGAAGGCTCGATCAGGTACATACAAATGGTGTAGAAGAAGTGAGGAACAAGGTTTTTGTTTGAGGGATGACAGTTGGTCAATGAAGTGGACATTGAAGTACCTGATCTAGTATATAAACGAGTGGGCACCGAAGGAAACAGTGAAGAGACTGAACTTGACACTGACATTGAATTACATGAACTAGTACCTAACCTGATAGACACCGACGTAGGCACTGAACTTGCAATTATGGAAACTCGGGTGGGAGATATAAGTATCAGGTTGTTGCTAGGGTCATATGGTTACCAGATTTGCTTAAAAGACTTACTTACTTGAGCAGGATGCAAAGGGCTGTTAAGTGTGACTTATATCCATGGTTTACAACATCTATTGATCATCATTTAGAAAAGGAGGGCAGGTCAGAATCAAGCTTCGGATGCTAACGCTATCTGCGATCTGATGCGTTAGCATTAGGCCGCATCTCGAACAACCTCAAGATCAGGTTCGTGGTTGCGTTTTCTCAAACGCATCACTCTGATACGCGATGCAAGCGCAACGATGCGCGCAATTTTAAACCAAGTTACATACTACACAAAATGATTAATAAAAAAAAGCATGATATATAATGAAAAACAAACCTTAGCACTCCCCGCGTGGCATGGTATCTCGGTATTAACATAAGGAGATACAAGGCTTTGAGCATATATAGGATAACTAATTATATCTTTCACGGACCTTGAAAAACAGGGTTGATCATCACAAAAGAAACCCATCCTCTTCTTCGTTGGTGAAGTGTAATCATATAATTTCATATAATATATGGCATCAGGAGACTTGATCTCGTAATCATTTGGCAAGAATTCCCATGAGTTGTAGTTTGGCATTACCCAAACACCATAATAGAATAGTTCTTCGTCAACACAAGAAAAGCATAGGTTGTTTTGGAAAATCCCCAATGTGCTATATGGTACCATATATCTTGAGTCATCAGCAGTGCAGATTACTTTGTACTCCTCCCGAGATAAATCAAAAGAAAGGATTACTAACCGGCTCTTCTTGAAGTTGATGCTATAATCATACGCAAACCAATGAAATGCCCCATTGAGTAAAACACCAGGCTTTCCATAAGTTATGCTATAGTTTACGTGTCCGATTAGTTTCCAAGTCATTGCTTTCAATGAAAAAACTTGAACAATTGACCCTTCCACCTGCTCCTTATTGATTCCCATAAGGAGCTTGTAATCATCAGTTGATGAATCATACCCAAAACTCAGAGATAGATGATGTTCACGTGTGTCTTCTTTGGGAGGTAGGGTAGGCATTGGCAGTTCTCTCACCTCTCGAGTCCAAGGATTAATTAACAATATTAGAGCATCGTCTTCGCATAGTAAGAACGAGACGCATACAAGGCCATTGGAAGAACCAACAAGCTTCCATCTATTGAATTGATACATATCCTCAACTCCTAAATAATCATCGTATTTTCCATTTTTGGCATAGCTATCCTTGTACGCCCAACATCATTATTGTTAATTCTAGTATTCCAATTATGCTTATGATGTTTAAGATGAGCTTTAACAAAACAAGGACTTGATATCAAAGAATACCATGACTTACAAACACTTTTGCACCGGACAAGATCTTTCACATCCGATCTTGTAAGTATATCCTCAACAACATCATCGGCCATATTTAGGTTTCTGATGATCTAGGGTTAGCTAGCTAGTTAGTTAGGGTTGTTAGAAAACAGTGACAACATATAATATACTCCCACTTGACATACCGACTTTTTTTTTTAAGCTAAAAGAGGTAACTTGAACCAACAACTACAAGTACACTTCAAACTAGTACACAAGTACACTACACACACATTTTGACTTTGTTTACCCGGTGATACATTGAGCGATCTCATTTCATGTAATTTAATAATGTCGGGTTTCTAAAAATGGATGTCGTGAATTTTTTATATTATTTATTTTATTTATTTAATGTAATTTATACGAATGTCATATATTTTGAACAATTAATTCAGAGAGACAATCACAAAAAGAATCAATGAATTACTCTCATATCATATCTAAATCAACTGTCAAAAAATGTATGCATCGACACTAAACATCACGGGTGTGAAAAAATTGTCGAGATCAGCAACATCGAAGAAGCAAACTAGTTGGAACATGAACAAGCATATTCTGTTTAGTGCTCGGTTCTAAACAGGGCAGAGGGTACTGGTAGATGTGGCAAATGGGTCGGTTTGGGTCATGGGTCAAATGGGTCACGGGTCAAACGGGTCATACTATAAGAATGGGTTGAATGGGTATGTTTCGTCCATTTTTTTATATCTAATCCGTCTTTTTACGTTTTCATCTGTTTTTTTACGTGTTCGACCGTTTTTTACGTTTTTCCATTTTTTAACTTTTTAGTGAGTATTTTTATGTTTTCGTTTTTTGACGCTTGTCCCCTTTTGCTTTTCGCCATTTTAACGCTGTCCGTTTTTACGTTTCCGTTTTTTTGCA
The DNA here is from genome assembly GCA_910596185.1 of Chrysanthemum makinoi. NCBI lineage: Eukaryota > Viridiplantae > Streptophyta > Magnoliopsida > Asterales > Asteraceae > Chrysanthemum > Chrysanthemum makinoi. The sequence goes on along the minus strand of OU343225.1, from coordinate 2,308,142 downwards.
CGTTTCTGCTTTTTCCGCTTTCGCCACGCGTTTCATGGCCGTTTTTTCGCCTTTTGACAAGTTTTCTGCTTTTGCGCTGTTCCGTCCGGTTTTTGCGGCGCTTTTTGCCCGTTTTTCTAGGTTTTCATTTGTTTTCGCGCTTTCGTCCCTTTTAACGTGGTTCCGTTTTTGCGCGCGATTTCGCTCGCTTTTTTATGTTTTCGCCTATTTTCGCCGTCCGTTTTTGCGCGTTTTCATCCGCTTTTCATCCGTTTTTTTGCCATTTTTACGTTGTCCATTTTGCACGCCGTATTTTTTTTACGCCGCATTTTTGCGTTATCCGTTTTGCGCGTATTTGTCCATTATTTACATTTTTGCCCGTTTTTGAACGTTTTCGTCTATTTTTTAAAGTTTTATCCGTTTTTGCGCGTTTTCGTCTGTTTTTTACGTTTTTGACAGTTTTTACGCTTTCTTCTTTTACGCTCTTTTTCGCTTTTTTTACGCGACGTTGTATGTTTTTACTTTTTCATATGTTTTTGTGTGTTTTCGTCCCTTTTTTTACGTTCTCGTTCGTTTTTTTATGTTTTCATTTGTTTTTGCGCGTTTTCGTCCTTTTTTTACGCGTCCGTCTGTTTTTTTACGTTTTCGGCCATTTTTTTACTTTTTATCCGCTTTTGCGTGTTTTTGGTTGTTTTTTCCGTTTTCATATCTTTTTTTACGTTTCTTAAGTTTTCACCCGTTTTTTTCGTTTTCATCCGTTTTCGTCCATTTCTTTTACGTTTTTGCCTGTTTTTACGTTTTCATCTGTTTTTTTTCAATTTCGTACGTTTTAAGTGAGTAAACGGACAAAAACGTAAAAAAAACAAACGAAAACGTAAAAAAACACACGTAAATGTAAAAAACGGACGAAAACGTAAAGAAAAATATGAAAACGAAAAAAAAACAGATGAAAACGTAAAAAACAGACGAAAACGCGCAAAAACGGATGAAAACGGACGAAAACATAAAAACGGACGAAAACGCGCAAAACAGATGAAAACGTAAAAAACGGATGGAAAAGCGCAAAAACGGACGAAAACACAAAAAAAAATACGAAAACGCGCAAAAACGGATGAAAGCGTAAAAAAACGGACGAAAACGCGCAAAAGCGGACGAAAACGCGCAAAAACGTACGAAAACGTAAAAAACGGATGAAAACAAAAATAAACAGACGAAAACGTAAAAAAGCGGACGAAAATGCGCAAAAACGGATGAAAACGTAAAAAAAAAACAGACGAAAACCCCCAAAAACGGACGAAAACGTAAAAAACGGACGAAAACATAAAAAACAAACGTAAAAGCGAAAAATGGATGAAAACGTAAAAAACGGACGAAAACACGCAAAAACAGATGAAAACGTAAATAAAGGACGAAACGTAGTGTAAAAAAAACGCGCAAAAACGGATGAAGATGCAAAAAAACGAACAAAAACGGACGAAAACGCGCAAAACAGATGAAAACGTAAAAAACGGACGAAAACACGCAAAAACAGATGAAAACGTAAATAAAGGACGAAAACGTAAAAAAGGGGCCGAAAACGCGCAAAAACGGATGAAAATGCAAAAAAAGGAAGAAAAACGGACGAAAACGCGCAAAACAGATGAAAACGTAAAAAACGGACGAAAACACGCAAAAACAGATGAAAACGTAAATAAAGGACGAAAACGTAAAAAAGGGGCCGAAAACGCGCAAAAACGGATGAAAATGCAAAAAAAGGAAGAAAAACGGACGAAAACGCGCAAAACAGATGAAAACGTAAAAAATGGACGGAAATGCGCAAAAACGGACGAAAACACAAAAAAAATTGAAAAAACGCGCAAAAACGGATGAAAGCGTAAAAAAACGGACGAAAACGCGCAAAAGCGGACGAAAACGCGCAAAAACGTACGAAAACGTAAAAAACGGATGAAAACAAAAAAAACGGACGAAAACGTAAAAAAGCGGACGAAAATGCGCAAAAACGGATGAAAACGTAAAAAAAACAGACGAAAACCCCCAAAAACGGACGAAAATGTAAAAAACGGACGAAAACATAAAAAACAGACGTAAACGCGAAAAATGGATGAAAACGTAAAAAACGGACAAAAACACGCAAAAACAGATGAAAACGTAAATAAAGGACGAAAACGTAAAAAAGGGGCCGAAAACGCGCAAAAACGGATGAAAATGCAAAAAAAACGGATGAAAACATAAAAAAACGGGACGAAAACGTAAAAAAACGAACGAAAACGCGCAAAAACATAAAAATAACGGATGAAAACGCGCAAAAAAGGATGAAAACGTAAAAAACGGACGAACACGTAAAAAACGGACGAAAACGCGCAAAAACTGATGAAAACGTAAAATAACGAACGAAAACGCGCAAAAACGGGCGAAAACGTAAAAAAAGGAACGAAAACGCGCAAAAACGGATGAAAACGTAAAAAAAAGGGACAAAAACGTAAAAAATTGACGAAAACTAGCAAAAACGAATGAAAACGTAAAAAAACAAACGAAAAACGTAAAAAATTGACGAAAACGCGCAAAAATGAATGAAAATGTTAAAACTGGCGAAAAAAATATAAAAACGTATAAAAACATAAAAAAAACACAAAATCTAATGGTGGTTAAATTATCATCCGACCCTTAAGTGACCCATTCGACCTATTTGTTGACCCATTTGTTGATTCACATAAGTCCAATTGTTGACCTATTCTTTGTCAATGGGGTAACCCAATCCAACTAATAAGTTCTTATTTTTTACCCATAGCAACCCATTTTTTTCTAAAGGTTTTTCTATTATGTGCCCTAGGACACATGATAAGAAGTAAAAGAAGTACATAAAAATACATGGGGATCCACAAAAAATACATTTTTTTTATGTTTTTGTGTCTTTTTTCGTGGATCCACATGTACTTTTATATAATTTTTTCACTTCTTATCATGTGACTTATGGCACATGTTGACGCATGTGCCGGACGGTTCAACGTCCGGCCAAACGCATGCGCCGGACGTCAAGTCACACAGGCCGGACGATCATTCTGACGTCCGGTCAAAGAATTACAACCACCGACCATGTCAGCAGATTTTAGGGGATTTCCTACCACGTGGCCTACTAAGTAGAATAGCTATAGGCCTGCGGAACAGTGGCTGAACAGTGGAAGAATAGTAACATGAATAGGAAGTTGGGGTAGTATAAATACCCCAACATATTTATTACTTTGCATTAAGTTTTACACCTACTTTCTTACCACACTTATTACCCTTTACTCATCTTCACGCCGGAGCTTGGTCTCGGGATAACACCCGAGGCGAGGCTAACGCGTTCGTACATTTTGCAGGAGACGATCATCTTTCTACCAGACCGCTAGGACTGGCCGGAGACAAGATTTTGCTTCAACAAATTGGCGCCATCCGTGGGAACCTGATTCATTCTACCAAAGGATCGAATGGCAGGTGCGGGACCACCACCTCCGCCGGAACCCACCTCTCCTCCAGAACAAATAGGGGGAAGTGGGGTCTTCAATACTCAAACCTCCGGATTACCGGAGCAAATACAAGCCCAGATGACATCTTTGGAGGCTCTCTTTAGAAAATACAATGCAACAGGGACCGGTGTTATCAAACCGACTCGGCTCACTTTCACGTGAACGACGATGAGCCGGAGGAAGACACCGCGCCAAAACTAAAAGACGATCTCAGCAAACCTTATTAGGAATTGGCCCGGTCACCCTTTACAAGAAGGATAGTAGAGTTCGCTGGCCCCAAGTGCATAATGCCTACTAACTTGAAGCTGTACGACGACTCGGCCGATCCGGACGATCACATCAACCGCTTCGTTGGAGCAGCGAATCAAGGAGAATGGCCAATGCCGGTATGGTGCAGGATGTTCCAACAAACCATGGATGGAGCAGCGCAAGGGTGGTTCAGCAATTTGGAACCGGGAAGCATTGACAGTTGGGGTGAACTGAGAGAACAATTCACCACAAGGTTTGCCCTACGACAAAAGAACCTGAAGGATCCCACGGAAATCACTCGGATTGTTAGGCAGGCAAACGAGACACTTCCGGTATTCAAAGAGCAATGGACCGACGAGGCTAGTCGGATTCCGGGAGTTCCGGAGCTCATGAAAATATCAGCGTTTATGGGTGCTCATCGGTGCCCTGACTTGTCTAAAAAGTTTTCTGATCAGGTCCCGAAATCCGTAAAAGAAATGATGACTAGGGTGGACGATTACATTCGAGCGGAAGAGGCTTATAAGAACACCGAGATGCCGAAGGGTGAAACGGGCGAGTGGTCCCAGAGAGGAAACCTTCAAACCACAAGGGATAATGTAACACCCCCAAATTTTGTTTAGCGGAAGCATACGTGTCATTCGGGAGCGTTACGGGATTGGTGGATCATAACACAAGTAATAAAGAACGGAATACATACTCCGTTTAACTTCATAAAATATTTTAAACCATTATCTTACAATATTGTTTTAGATAAATGGGCACATCCCATAATTTTTAGTGGTCCCAAAGTAAAAACATCATTTTTGTGTAAAAACACTTCTTTAGAAATTACTACGACCATTCATCCGCCTCTTGCCTTGCATCCATGAACACAACTAAGCACCTGAGAAAATATGCTAAAAAGGTCAGCTAAAAGCTGGTGAGTTCATAGGTTTAAATTAAAATAGAAAGTTGGACCATAAGCAAAGTCATATATTCATTACAACGAATATAATGATATATGTATGAATGTCTATTACGTTAGCTCTAAGTTCATGCAACCGATACTACGACAGTTTCTGTATGCTAAAAGATGTCATACAATATAGAGGCCCATAGCAAGTGTTTTGTCCCTCAACACTTGATTCCGACATGGTATACGTTTCGCCTTGGCCTAAGCATGGCCAACCGAACGGAGGAGTCACCCTCAATAGATCTATTTATAACATTCACGTTTCCCAATGGGGAATTGACGGTTCATGAAAAAAGGGCAGTCTCTAGGGACATAAGGGCTTAGGCTACACCACGTAATAGTAAACATGTAATAGTTTTGGTCCATAAAAAGGTTTTTGCATATTTCTCACCCCAAAGTGTTTAAAACAAATTTTATCAAGTAAAAGTGGGGCTATGAAAACTCACCTTAGCAAATGTGCAATCCAAAATGTGGGATTAGTGATTGTTGTGGAACGCGACCGCGACCTAGATAAGGAAGGCAATGTTTTAGTTCATTGTTTTAAGTATCACTTACTTAAAATAGTTCAATTGTTTTCATAATTGTATTAAAACTAAACTTTAGTTTGTAAAAGTTATAAAATGATCTTACTAGTAAGTATACGAAGTATATATATATACTCTTCATGTTGACATTAATATGGTTTTAATATCCAAAGTTTGATATGAAAAATAATTATAACATTCCACTAGTAAGTATATAAATGTGTATATACTTATTTAAGTTGACACAAAATGGTATTGTCAAACTTATATATATATATATATATAATTGATTTATTTTCTAATTGTATTTAGAAAATATTCAAGTTACATTTGAAGACTTTCGAATTTAATATATGATAAAATGACATAGTGGTCTTTAGTTATTTATCAAACTTGTTCTTAATATATAAAGTTCTAGACAGGAAGTTTACTTGACATGCATTCATTTACACATTGTCGTTAAATTTTGACGTAACCATATTTAAGTGAATTATGTTTTTAAAGCACTTGATTCTTGTATTAATACTTTTACACTCTATCGTTTGTCGTTACAAGTATGTTCATATTTAAGTTAGAGGATTTCGAATTATGCGAAAGAAAAATATATATCATTGGACAACCGTTTACGTTTGAGTTCCCGACTTTGGTACAATGGTATATTAGTCACTTTGATGTCACAAAGTGGGCTGTGGCCCGCCTCACGTTCACCGTCTTGGGCTCAGGCCCGAAGTGGGTTTGTACTAGGAAAGATTTTTAGCTTCTTGGTTAGCCTATACACTACCATGGATAACATATGGGCGGCCCATCGCGCATGAGAGGAATTTTTACACAACTTTCTAGTATTGCATAATTTCATTTCAAAGTTTTTGTACTAGTATAACTTTATAAGTAGACTTATACCAAGCTTTTAAGAGGACATGTTACCTTCCAAAACTCTATCACTAGCGAATCAATATTGACGTTAAAGGAAAGTAGCCAAGTGCTCCAACTTGATTATTTTGGTGACACAAAATACCTCCTCGCTTGAGGCCTTATGACTAACCATTAGTCTTACACAAAAGGTTATACCTTTCGACCTGAGTTAATGTGCAAAACAAACCTGCTGGTTTTTGTTTCATTACTGTCGTGGGTATACTCGAGGTGTAAAGGAGTTTTCAAGCGATATACCGTTAACTCGAGGTTAGACTCAAACCAAGAGTGTCGTGACTGATGTGTTCGACACACACCTTGTCCACCTGATTCGGCCATAACAATCCGGGTGATTCTCAAGGGCACATATTAACTTAATATGCTAGAACAAGGATGCGGTATGACCTCATGATAGTTGAGTACTACTCAACCCGGCTTCACTAGATTATCATACTACGCAAATCCTCGAGTACTAAACAAGGTGATCAACTAACATTAAATTTCCAGATCCAATACTATGGACATAAACATGGTGCTTACGTCCTACAAGATTTATAGAGCTAACTTTCACCGATCTTGGGTTGGATACTACGTAAAAACAAGACCCAACAAAACAACACTTCACAGCTTTAGTAAATGTCTAACTTGTTTTCGTTTTAACTAGTGATACCCACGTTTCCACCAGATTTACGACATCTATGTTACTCGAAATTTTTATAAAACTTAACTGTCATGTCTCCTTGGTTCATACTCTCGGCAGATAGAAAACTCAAACAAATAGAAACCTTAATAACATCTAGTTCCCAGACTCAATAAAACAATCACTAGTAGTTTTTATGAAAATTCATCTTTGTCCAGTTTCTTTGCTTTATGCTTTCGACAGGAACAACACAAGAGGACCCAACAACAAATAAATTTTTACACCAAGCAATAACCTTTACCAAAAAGAAATAAAACTTATACATATCAAGACACTTAGTTTCATAATCAAGTATTCATCAACTCGAATGGTAAATCTTAACAAGATGAGGTTTAGAAATTTCTTACAACAAGCTTGATGACAAGAAATCCGAAGGCCAACCCAAGAGTTTATCACCGCCACAAATTCCAATCGATTTAGAGCAAAACACCAATGATGTTTCTTCACTCCTTAGAGCTTCCTTATCTTTTTGTGGTGGGATTTGAAGTGTGACACTCTTGGGGGTCTCGGCTGAATTAAAAAGGAAACACAAGAGGAGTCTTTGACCAAGCTTTCTCATCTTGTAACTTGGTTTGAAACCAAATTTAGTTAACTTCCAAAACTATGCGAATCTTGGATATTGGCTCAAGATAGATTGGTGTGAAGATATGTTTCTTCTTAGGTGGTTTATCTTGATTTTCCTTGGATTCCATCGAAGGGTAGCCGGCGCATCAAGAGGGGATTTGGGAAGCATAACTTTCATGGATTTGGCATGAGATAGGGGGATATGTTGGATGAACATGTTGGGTTATCCCCTTTTGGGGAGATTCGACCTAGGTGGGATGTGTAGGGCTAGAGGAGGAAGAAGAAGATATGATATCTTCATTCTCTGCTTTTGTGTTTGGCCTTTTGTCGTGTGTGGGATAAGAAGACAAGGGAGATTATCTCACTTTTTTATTTAGTATATTTATTCATTCATTTATGTAAGTATATGTATGTAGGATACTTATTGTATAAAATGTATGCATATACATTATACTTATGTATGTTTGTACTTGAGTCTTATAAAAGTTATTGCTCAAATGGATGTGTGTTAAATACTTTGTGTCACGTGTTATTAAATTGTGACCGAGGTATCATTGTTTGATAACTTTTAGATGTAATAACTTATGGTGACGCATCGGAGATATTATTATTTTTGTAATATTTTTCTTTACGGTTGTTTGTCATTTGCTTTATCAAACCCTTATCATAGTGTCGGTACGCGTGCGTTGTCGGTTCTTGGGGAAACGAGATAACCTCTCGTCTTACAATTTAAATCATAAGACAAAATGAAATATTCATAAAATGATATGAATGCAAGAGTGGTGAAATTTTATCAGATGCGAGTTATCTACTCAAATGATCAAGCAAAGCTTATGCATGCTTCATGACTCATGCTTAGTAATAATAAATTACTAATATCAGTTAAATTTTAGTGAAAATTTACCGTGTGTCACATCCTCCCCGCCTTGGAAGAGAAAACCGTCCTCGGTTTTCAGTTAGGATTACTTGTTGAAGTAAAGAAAAGGTGTGGGTATTTGCGCTTGAATTGGTCTTCACGCTCCCACGTGTATTCTGGACCTCTTTGAGAGTTCCAACGGACTTTGATGATCGGGATGCGGCTTTGCTTAAGCCGTTTGATCTCTCTATCCATAATTTCAATGGGTTCCTCGACAAAATTCAATCTTTCGTCAACTTGGATTTCTTCCAAAGGAATAGCAAGAGTTTCGTCAAAAAGACATTTCTTCAAGTTGCATATGTGAAACACGTTGTGTACAGAGCTGAGTTCTTGTGGTAATTCGAGTCGGTATGCTACCGGTCCGATTCTAGCGAGAATTTTGAAAGGTCCAATATAACGAGGATTTAACTTTCCACGTTTTCCAAAACGGATCACGCCCTTCCACGGCGCAACTTTGAGCATAACTTTATCTCCCACTTGAAACTCAAGTGGTTTCCTCCTTTTATCCGCGTAGCTCTTTTGACGGTCACGAGCTGCTTGCAGTCGGTTTTTGATTTGTACAATCTTCTCGGTAGTTTCTTGGATTAACTCCGGACCAATAAGTTGACTTTCTCCAACTTCGCCCAACACACAGTGTGATCTACACTTCCAACCATAGAGTGCTTCATATGGTGCGGCTTTGATACTTGTGTGATAACTGTTATTGTAAGAAAATTCAGCTAATGGCAAGTGCTTATCCCAGCCATTTCCAACGTCTATCACACATGCTCTTAGCATGTCCTCCAATGTTTGAATGGTTCTCTCGCTTTGTCCATCGGTCTGAGGATGATAAGCGGTGCTCATGTCGAGGTTAGACCCTAAAGCATCTTGAAGTGATTTCCAGAAATTCGAGGTGAAACGACTATCTCTGTCTGAAATGATGGAAATTGGTACACCATGGCGTGCGATGATTTCCTTCAGGTATAGTTGTGCAAGTTTTTCCATTCCATCACTTTCTTTCATCGGTAGAAAATGTGGTGATTTGGTGAGACGGTCAACTATTACCCAAATAGTGTCGTAGCCTTTAGAGGTTTTAGGTAGCTTAGTGATAAAGTCCATTGTTATACGTTCCCATTTCTACTCGGGGATTTCGGGTTGTACTAGTAGACCCGAGGGTCTCGATGTTCAACTTTAACCTTTGAACGGGTTAAACACCGGTACTGACATATGTTGCAATGTCGGCTTTCATGTTCGCCACCATACAATTTCTTGATCAAGGTACATTTTTTCGATCCGGTGTATGGAGTATTTAGAATTGTGGGATTCGTGCATAATAATGTCGCGAATTCCTCCGTAGAGTGGTATCCAACTTCTCGCTTTTGAAACACAAGGTTCCATCCGACCTTTTCACGAATCCATTTTCACTTTCTCGCATTCCGTAAAGGTTCTCATTCGGACGATTTTTCTCCTTGAGTGCTTCCAATTGAGCCTCACGAATCTTGGTTGGAAGAGGTGAACTAATTGTCATACCCAAGGATCTGACTCTAAGAGGTTTTGGTCGCTCTTTCCTACTGAGAGCATTAGCAACTACATTCGCTTTACCCGGATGGTAACGAATCTCGCAGTCGAATCATCGAGTAATTCCAACCATCGACGTTGTCTCATGTTCAGTTCTTTCTGATCCAAAATGTGTTGTAGGCTTTTGTGATCGTGTATACGACACCCGTGCCATACAAGTAGTGTCTCCAAATTCTGAGTGCGAACACAACCGATCCTAACTCCAAGTCGTGCGTTGTGTAGTTTTTCTCATGAGTCTTCAACTGACGAGAGGCGTATGCTATCACTTTCTCTCTTTGCATTAACACCGCTCCTAGCCCCTTGTGTGAAGCGTCGCAATAAACAACAAAGTCTTCACTACCTTCGTAAGGCTTAATGGGTGCACTACAAAACTTTTCTTTAAGGAGTTGAAAAGCTTCTTCTTCTTTTTCTCCCCAGTCAAACTTGGTGTTTTTCTGGTTAACTTGGTTAAAGATTTGGCAATCTTTGAGAAACCTTCAATGAATATTCTGTAGTATCTAGCGAGTCCTAATAATTGGCGTATTTCAGTAGGAGTTGTGGGTGTCTGATAACGCTACACGCGTCGTTCGGGGTCAAGGAAACTTCCTTTTCTTCGAGCAAGTTTTTAACACCCTAGGCAAAGGAACCTAATCGTTGTAGTGTAGTAATTAGGGTAAGCCACGAGTATTGATATCGTTCTCTAAGGGAATAGGAATGCTAGTAAGAAGTTACTACGCTAAGGTTAAGGTTGAGGAAGATTATTTTTTGTATTTTTATATTTTATGAAATGGAAAGGTACGAATCTTGGGTATTGGATTTGGGGGGTTGGTATTTCTACCGATTACTCTACTATTATCTAATTATCTAAACTAAGGTTGTGGGAGTCTATGTTTAATTAATGTGTGCTCGTATGATAGTTTAAAGATGTGTTTACTTAGGTTGTACTACTCCTTAATTATCTCCTATTGATGGTTGAGTTGTCACGTCCTTATTCTTAGTTGTGTTGTGTGTCTAAAGTTGCAGGGTATGCGTTTCTCCCTAACTCTTTGAACTTATCAAAGGGTCTCGTCTACAAAACCCACTAGGGATGATAAACTCTTACTCTAAGGCACTCTTTGGATAATTTAGCCTACAACTACTCAGGTAATCATATTCTAAGGTTCACAAAGATGAATCAAGCATTAAGTACACAACTAATGACCTATCGCATTACTAGATCATTGATCAACTAAGATAAGAAACAACCAATCAATATTCAATAATTAAGTTTCATACTTCCTAAGCAAACACACAAATAAATTAGCCTGACATGGAGAACATGCAAGCATACACACAAATAATCAAAGACATAATTGAATTAATGAAGTAAATACTTATCTTGATGTAAGCTAGGGTTTAAAACCCTAAAATACTGTACAAGACACCTTAGGTTCGGTTTTAGGTTTTACTCCAAAAGACTCTCTCTAAAACTGAAAAATTCGGATTCTATATATAAGATTACATATGCGACGGCGTCACCTTATGTTTCGTGACGCCGTCGTGGTCGCCGGGCATTAGGGTTTCGTCTTGGCCACGTTAACCTTGCGACACCTTATGTCCGTGACGCCGTCCTCTTCACGACGTCGTCTGGGTTGCATCTAGGCCGTCTGCGTAGCAACGGCCTACTCTTTTAAAGCCCGACGTCGTCACTTGAAAATAGGGTTTTGGCTAACTGAATCGTCACAAAAATCCTCCGACGGCGTCGCAATCAACACCTGACGCCGTCGCCTTCTGTTTTCAGCAGCTTTGAGTGTCTCGATTCTGACTTTGGCCATTTTCTTCATATATTCGCTACTTTTCGGTCCAAATAAGTGCCACTCCAGCATTTTGCCTTCAAGAGACCTAAAAAGTGAAAAGGAACGATATTAAGCAATAACGGATACAAAAGTGATCAAATAAGGACTTAAACGACCCTTCAAAATGGTACCTTTTAAAACCTTATCAAATATCCCTACACTTGTTATTTGCTTGTCCTCAAGCAAATGTGCTTTTAGCCAATTAATTTATAAGTTAGGGTCATGAAGCATTAATTCAAAACGGTCCACAACACATATAAGCCCCGCAAAAGTCATAACAAGCACGGAATTACATACTAGCACCTCACATGGGGTGTTTGGATACTCACATCTCTCGGTGTATATGAAATATAACAAATAGGAAATGGAAGATAAACACTCATTAACCGGTCCTAGTACATAGATTACCATAGGCTTGAGAATAGATCAAACCTCCATCGCTTTGGTGCACCTAGGAAAGACTATCAAAGAGGTCTTTTAAAGGGTTGTAATGTTAAGCTTACGGTAGGGAAACAAGGGTTTGGTGGGATAGGCTATTTAGTGGTGGCAAGTCAAAAATCTCTATGTTAAATGCATACGAAGAATGGCGTTGCTAAGCCAAGACTCGACACTCTAAAACTCTAGGTAACGGAAATAAATAAACATAAATTTAAAGGATAGATGTAGGATGGTAGCCCGTATTTTTTTTATTTTTTTTTGCACTCTATTTTTTTTTTCTTTTCTATTTTTTTTTCGATTTTTTTTATACACTTTTACTCTACCATCCTCTATGGTAACATCAAAATGATAGGGATTTATAGGCACATCCCTACACTTGAGTTTTTATTACTCTAACACTAATTTGACCCAAATTGAAAAGATCAAAACACTTGGGGTACATTATTACGCAAACAAAGGGAATTTGAATTTAACGTTCCATTCCCGTCATTTCATAAACTTTAACTTTTTCCATGAATCCCAATCGTCCCAAAACTGTATACAAAGGATATGACTCGACTTAGCAACTCATGCAAGCAACTAGATAATTGAACTAAGGGTTTAGGGTGATAACAAACGTTTGCACTAAAAGTGAGTGCATAAGGGGTAGGCTAAGGCGATTTGGGTGTATATTTGGGGGTGGAGTGTAAACAATGCTCTTCATTGATATTCCGGAAAACCGAAACATCACGAGAACCGCTAAAAGGATAGGCTCTGAGGGGTTAACTAGGGGTATCGTGTACTAAAGATGAGTACAACGCAGGGTGTGGGGGAATTACTCAACCGATGTGGAAGAAGTAATTATATTACGGGTATCAAACAAGGGTTTATCCTAATGCCTCTTATCATTTAGTTATTCCTAACTACACAAGTGTAGCCTCACTTGCGATCTCGGAATGCATCATAAAACAAGTTCTAGAATCTAATATACTACCGGTTCACACTCTAAGCATTGAAGATGAATGCTTTAATTCCTACTAATCTAAGGGCGATCCTCACATTTTTGGTGGAATTTAAGTGGTAAAGGGTTTTTGTGCTAGTCATGCAACTTCCTATCCGTGAGACGCTTTTGTTAAGACTAATGGCCCACTCCTATATGTCATGAAAATTTTTAAATTTGGTGCCAAAATTACCCTAACCGACATTTTCTCATGGTTTATTACACAAATGCAATTTGGACAAAGCAAATAATCAAGGATAAGCATAGTTTCAAAGTTCCCGTTTTATTTTCCCTCCCTACACTTAAACTGAACATTGTCCCCAATGTTCCCCGAAAGTATCAAAGTTATGATAATGGAAGGTAATTAAAAACGAAAGAAACTAATACTCCCCTTATTAGCTTGGTAGGATCCGTGCAAAGTGGTGGTTAAATCCTTTTCAAGAAGAATTATTGCGTGAAAAGCTCCTTCCAATCTTATGTAACTTCTTCTTGGCAAACTAAACCTACACACTTGAAGAAAACAAACGAAACCTTCGCGTAAAATCGGCGGTAATAATATATATAAGACTCGATTTAAACTAGGATATAATGCTTGTGGAATGGATGTTTACTGAATTTCTAAGAAAATTAAGACCTGGAAAATTCCAAAAATTTATAAGTAGCTCAGAAAACGAGAAAAGTAACTGATGTTTTACTCCTTCGACGCCAGTTGCAATCTGATCGCCAAAGTTATCCTGACAAAATCGGTCTGCGATTTTCTGAAAATTTACATCTTTAGAATCTGGAAAAAGCAAAACATCCATTATGACTCGATACAAGCATTTGACTCGAACAAACAAACATAAATATCTTTTAGTTAATTGTTATTCTCATGTTTACGTTTCTTTTGAAAACGTGTGTAATCCTCCCTACACTTATCCCTTATGTAAAATACCTTTATATGCAATTAAGACGAGGTTAAAAACAAAATAAAGCATTTTTACAACTTTAAACATGAGGATAAATAAGTAATAAAAGATATATGACACTAACAAGCAAACAATTAAGCATGGGTTGCCTCCCACGAAGCGCTTTTCTTTATTTAAGAGTCTTGTAGCTAGACTCATAGTCGTGCTCCTACGTTACTTCACTACCGCCCTCTTGACGGTCTCTAATGGGGGATTCCATGTTGTAGAAGTGCCCTATAATGCACTTCTCTAAGAGTTCATCCTCTCCCCAATCGGTCCTATATTCCGGTCCTAGGCTCAAGCAATCCTTATAGAATCCGAAAATCTTAGCCATAACATAATCTACACCTTTCTCCCTATCCTCATCATTCCTATAATAGACCGACAGTTTAAGTTCCTTTTCATCATTAGAGAGTGATGAAAACTTCTCAATCTTAAACGGTATTTGGTAAGCTATGTCATCGGTCTCATTCTTGAATCGCACTACTCCTAACGAGGGATTATAGGTCATCCCGGTGCTTTATATGAAAGGTTTTCCTAGAATAACATGGGACAAGCTAGGGTCTATGGCCGCACTAATATCATCCACAATTATGAAGTCCGTAGGGACGTGAAACTACCTACATAACCGCAATCCCTTAATTCTTCTGAGAAAATTGCAACTAACATTAGGATCATTGGGGTCTTGCCTAGTTGAAATAGGCTTCTTCAATATCCAATTGTAGTAGGTGCTAGTCATTATGTTGATTGGGGACTTGCGATCAATGTAGGCCTTTGCCACAAAAAGGTGTCCTATGCAACATGGTATGTTAAGATTCCAAGGGTTCCCAAACTTGATTCTAGGACTTTTCCTAACATACATGTGACGGAGGTCACGCACTAAGTGAGGGTGGCGGGATAGTTCTTTTTCCGTAGGAAATTTGTTGAAATAGTCAATGTCTACTTCATCTACTTCCTCGGGTGTTTCATCATCCACAAGTGTATGGTCCTCTTCGTCATCTGTTCTATCCGGTTTCACTAAGGCGATGGTATTGACGAATTGGACGTGCTTAGTTAGCTTGCTTGGATCCTTAATCTCTATACCTGAAGGCTCGGGAGTTGAGATAGCACTAACCTTCTTATCACTATTAGTAATGGCTTTCAAAAGGTTGTCTATTTTCCTATCCATCTCGGCTTGTTGATGGTTAAAGCGGTCCGAGAGCTTAGCCATTTGGGTTTCTTGGGATGCAACTAGGTTTTGCAACATCCCTTCGACGTTTTGTTGGTTAGGACCGTTAGGTGGGGGCCATGAGAAATCATTGGAGGTGAATTCTTTGGTTTGTCCCCAAAAGAAGTCGGGCTTGCCCTTCCATGCCTCTCGGGTTTCATTGAAATTCCTAGGTCCGGGTATTGTAGGGAATCTTCCTCCCGCTCCATTAATACGTGAGGATGCGTAGTCAACGGAAGCATGTTCGGGATCGAGTGCTAGCGCTGCAGTTATGAGGATCACAAAACGGCTCACACGAGGAAGAAATTTTGTTCACATGGTGTGAAGATTTAGGATTTTCGTAGGAGCTCATTAGGAATTTAACTTGATCTTCAAGTTCGATCATCCTACGGTCGGAAGGAGGCAAGGAGATTGCCTTAATAGTTTTGGGCAGCTCACGGGGTCGCCCCAACTTTCGTTGTCATAGAGGGCGAGGTCCTCTATTATACCCCATGATTCTTCCGGGGTGAGATCACTAAGTTTTCCACCGGCCGCTTGGTCAATGGATCGCTTAGTGGGAAGTTGACATGATCATAGAAGATTTGAACTTGGAGCCAAAGATCAATGCCGTGATGAGGGACTTTATGAAGTAAGTCCTTGAATCGAGTCCATGCTTCGTAGAGATTCACCTTGACGTTGTTGGAACATCAAGATGTCATTCCTAAGCTTAGTGGTTCTCCCGGGTGGGAAAAATTGAGCAAGGAAGCGAGAGGTAAGATCATCCCAACTTGAGATGGAGCCGGCCGGAAGTCGCTCAAGCCAATTACTAGCTTGGTCCCGTAGAGAGAATTGGAAGAGACGCAGCGCGTGGTCTCCCTAGTAGTAGCATCAAGGTCGATGGAATCGACAATCTTGAGGAAATCCTCGATGTCTGATTTGGATCTTCGGAACGAAGTCCATGGAATGCACATCCGCTTTGCACCAACCGGATGGTGTCGGATCGCAGGCCGTAGTTTGGGCTTGGTCGGGAAGCTCAATGGTGTTCCTATAGCCTAGGTGGCTTGTCTTGAGTATTCACCAAGAGTACGGGCTCTTGGCAGGTCATTTGGTGGTGGGTTGATGAGTGGTGGTTGGTTATCATCCTCCATGATGAAAAGTGATGGGTGTTACTTAACAAAGGTCACGAAGAAGGGGGATAGACTAAGAGAAAGCTAAGAAAATGAGAAAAATTTACTTGATAGGAATCAAGCAAAGAACCTAAACGAGGTGGACTACTAACTAGCTATTCTATTCCCGCCTTCAAAAACTTGATAACGCTACACGCCGTCGTAGTCAAGGAAACTTCCTTTTCTTCGAGCAAGTTTTATAACACCCTAGGCAGAGAACCTAATCGTTGTAGTGTAGTAATTAGGGTAAGCCACGGTATTGATATCGCTTCTCTAGGGAATAGGAATGCTAGTAAGAAGTTACTACGCTAAGGTTAAGGTTGAGGAAGATTATTTTTGTATTTTTATATTTTATGAAATGGAAAGGTACGAATCTCGGTATTGGATTTGGGGGTTGGTATTTCTACCGACACTCTACTATTATCTAATTATCTAAACTAAGGTTGTAGGAGTCTATGTCTAATTAATGTGTGCTCGTATGATAGTTTAAAGATGTGTTTACTTAGGTTGTACTACTCCTTAATTATCTCCTATTGATGGTTGAGTTGTCACGCCCTTATTCTTAGTTGTGTTGTGTGTCTAAAGTTGCAGGGGGTATGCTTTCTCCCTAACTCTATGAACTTACCAAAGGGTCTCGTCTACAAAACCCACTAGGGATGATAAACTCTTACTCTAAGGCACTCTTTGGATAATTTAGCCTACAACTACTGTGTAATCATATTCTAAGGTTCACAAAGATGAATCAAGCATTAAGTACACAACTAATGACCTATCGCATTACTAGATCATTGATCAACTAAGATAAGAAACAACCAATCAATATTCAATAATTAAGTTTCATACTTCCTAAGCAAACACACAAATAAATTAGCCGGACATGGAGAACATGCAAGCATACACACAAATAATCAAAGACATAATTAAATTAATGAAGTAAATACTTATCTTGATGTAAGTTAGGGTTTAAAACCCTAAAATACTGTACAAGACACCTTAGGTTCGGTTTTAGGTTTTACTCCAAAAGACTCTCTCTAAAACTAAAAAATTCGGATTCTATATATAAGATTACATATGCGACGGCGCCACCTTATGTTTCAGTGACGCCGTCGTGTCGCCGTCATTAGGGTTTCGTCTTGGCCACGTTAACCTTGCGACGGCTTCACCTTATGTCCGTGCCCTTCTCTTCGCTTCTCGACGCCGTCTGGTTGCATCTAGGCCGCCTGAGTAGCAACGACCTACTCTTTTAAAGCCCGACGTCGCCACTTGAAAATAGGGGTTTTGGCTCTGAATCGTCACAAAAATCCTCGACGGCGTCGCAATCAACACCTGACGCCGGCCGCTTTCAAGCAGCTTTGAGTGTCTCGACTCGACTTTGGCCATTTTATTCGTATATTCGCGCCTTTTCGTCCAAATAAGTGCCATTCCAGCATTTTGCCTTCAAGAGACCTAAAAAGTGAAAAGGAACGATATTAAGCAATAACGGATACAAAAGTGATCAAATAAGGACTTAAACGATCCCTCAAAATGGTACCTTTTAAAACCTTATCAGTGTCGCCCAATCCTTTATTGACTCGATCTTAGCGGGATCTACATGAATACCCTGACTGTCGATTACATGACCTAGGAATTGCACAGTAGATATCCAAAACTCACACTTCGAGAACTTCGCATACAGTTCTTCCTTCTTCAACAATTCCAAGATCACAAATTTATCCAAGTAGGGTTTACACACTCGGTTCATGAGGCCCATGAACACAACTGGTGCGTTGGTTAACCCAAAAGGCATGACTTGGAACTCGTAATGTCCATAACGAAGTTCTCAAGGCGGTTTGGGAATGTTTTCTTCCCGAACTCTTAGTTGATGGTATCCGGATCTTAAGTCGATTTTTGAATAAACGCTTGAACCTTGAAGTTGGTCGAATAAGTCATCGATTCTCGGTAGTGGGTAGCGGTTCTTAATGGTTAGTTTATTCAATTCACGATAGTCAATGCACATTCTGAAAGTTCCGTCCTTCTTCTTGACGAATAAGACTGGTGCTCCCCATGGTGATGAGCTCGGTCTAATGAACCCTTTTTCCGCAAGTTCCACAACCGGTTTGATAACTCCTAGAGTTCCGTTGGAGCTAATCGATAAGGTGCTCTTGCCACTGGTGCGCACCGTGCACTAGATCGATCGAAATTCAACCCGTCGGGTCGGAGGAGTCCCGGCAAGTCTTCGTGAAAGACTTCGTGAAATTCTCTCACTATTGGTACGCCTTCCAGACGTTTTTCTTCCTTTTCTTTTTCGTCCTTTCCTGACTTGTGCTAGAAGATGTGACATCCTTCTTCGATACACCTCAACACCTTGGTACAGAAATGACATGCGCCTTGAAGCGTTTCTTTCACCCCCCTTCTATTGTTAGGACTTCATCTCCATAGGGTAATTGGACGAGCTTCTCGTCACAAATGATGGCAACATGATATTTTGCTAACCAATCCATTCCGACGATGACATCGAAACTACCCAATGCTACGGATATTAAGTCGATATTGAATGGGTGGTTTAACGCTTAAGGGTGCAACCTCTTATGATGGTATCTACCCTTTCTATGCTACCGTTAGCTAGTTCCACGTTGTATGCGTTTCCTAATGCGGTTGGGGCAATATCGAAAGTGGACTAAATGCATTAGAAAAAAAAACTCCTATCGGCTCCCGTATCAAACAATATGGATGCATAATAGCTTATTTATAAGGAACGATACACTGTCACAACATTCGGGTCTTCCCGAGCTTCCACTTTGATACAAAGATAGACTCTCCCACGAACTCCTTCGCCATTTCCCGATTACTCGTCCAACATTACCTCAATCCTCGCCATTCCCATGGCTTCCTGGATTTCCTCCCTTGGTTCCTCGGTCTTTCAAGATTCGCTTATAATGCCCTTTTTCACCACAACCAAAGCAAGTTATACTAGCTTTTGGGTCCCGAGTCAGCCGCTTTGAACTGCCGCCAATGACTTGGACCTGCAGCTCGTTAAATGTCTCGATTTTCTCGACAATTACGAACTTGATCAGACAGTCCCTTGTGATGCAAGGTGTGCATCGGTTACACAATGGTGCACCCCGAGTACGTTTCCTTTCCCCAACACCACTGCATAAGCTCTAGCAACATTTTGCCTCTTGCTTTGATTGTTGCTGTTGTTTCCACTGTTGTTGCCACGGTATACATTGTTGTTGTAGCTTTGAGAATGGTCGTCCCATTTCCTCTTATTGTCAACCACTTTGTCCATGGAATCCTCAATCACTTGGTCCATGAGTTTGTTGGCTACTGATAGTTTCATGAAGATCAGCAGCCTTAGAAGTGGTAACATTGCTCTTGATAGGTTGGGGCAGTCCTCCGATGTATCTCTCTAACAATCGAGTCTCGTGGAACCATTTCGTGACACAATAAGGCTAGTTCTTGAAATCGCTTGATTATAAGCGGCCATATTGGTGCCTTTGAACCTTGAGGTTCCAAAACTCATGCTCGAGCTTCTTGATCTCGCTTCCGAGGACAAGACTTTCAAGTACCATTTCCTTGAAGTTCTCCCATGGCATGGCATAGGCAACATCGATACTAGCAGTGATTTGAAAATTGTTCCACCAGGTTAAGGCAGCATCCGTGAAAGTGAATGATGCATACTTAACCTTAGACTCTTCTTCACAATTGCATTTCGACTAACATGATCTCGAGCTTTTCGATCCATCTAGTCGAGGCGACAGCTTTCTTTGGTTCCACTAAAGCCTCCGGTCATGGTTTTACGAAAGTCCCGATAAGTACAAGTGCGGCTTGTGAGTGGGTGGTCTCGTTCCAAAGCATTAGTAGACGAGTGGTTATCTGCAGCTAAAGCGGCGTTCACTCGCTCATTGACTAGTTGGTCAATCATGGCTTGATTCATGATAGGTTGGATTGGAGTAGCCCTAGCGTGAGGAGCAGGGCTTCAGCAGCCTGACTTGTGTGTGACTTCATGGAATAGCAGCGTTTGTGCTATTTGTCATGACGACTCTCTGGAATTGGAGCATTGGAAGCTCCACCGTGGTTGGTAATGCTTTTGATCTTCGTTTTGGTGGCATTTCTGCAGTAGGAAAGGTGATAAGATATATAACCTTTTAGTCAAGGTAAGTGCCAAGTAATAGTGTAAATATCGCAGATAGATCATATGAGCAATCTATAAAAGAAGAGACAATTGGATAGGAAAATAAGTTTGACATAGATAGAACTTCGGTTACAAGGTTCCTACGGTACATGATGAGATACTAGATGGAATATAACCGAAATACAACGGAAATACAATGGAAATACAAACTGAAGTACAAGAGTGATAACTAACACTAACTGTATAAATCCAGGTTTAGTGTGATACATCATGAAATCATATCTAAGGATATCCATGTTCTGCACGAGTCGCCAATGGTAGCAATCAACTCGTTGTGATCCTCCAAACTCGCGATGCGTCTCATCTGAGATGCTAACATAGACTCTAAACCAGTAGTCCTCTGCCATCCTTCTCTGGCAGTTGATGAGTGTGTAAATACTCATCATTTTTGAGTCAAATATGAACTGCAAAACACTTAAAAACGCTCAGAAATGCATCAAAATACTGAAAATATCTCAAAATTGCATTTTATATGTTTCAGATGCAAAATGTTTAAAATCAGATGAAAAATAAGCTAAGTTTGCATAATTGGCAGTTTCAGTCCCCCAAGTTTCAAAAAGTTGTCAAAAATAGTCCCTGAGCACTTATTTCAAAAGAAAAGTCACCAAAGGTCCTTTTAAAATCATAAGTTGTCAAAATTAGTCCTTTGGTGAAAAATGTCAAAAGTTTTGAGAAATTACAAGTTTGGTCCTTTGAGTTTCAAATTTGGCAAAAATAGTCCTTGGAAGTTTGAAAATGTCCATTTTGGTCCTTGTACTATTGAAACTTGTCATTTTTAGTCACTTGGAACAACTTTGGAAGAATGGCAGATTTGGTCCTTCAAGTTTGGGAAATTTCAGTTTTGGTCCTTATGATATTAATAAACAAAAAAACCAACCCTTGGACCTTTAAACCCCTTTGGACCCCTGCCAAACACCTTGACCCCTCCATTTGACCCCCCTTTCATATATTAATCCCCCAGGTCAAACCGGTCAACAAACACACCCCATTTCCCGCCCACCTTCTTCCTCACAAAATCCACCTGCAAACACTCAATCTACCCATCCTTCTAGCTCTTCCCCCACTCTCCATGTTCCCCCCACCTCAACAACCAAACAAGAAACATTAAATGCTTCTTCCCCCTTTGCACTCAACCCCCACTGGCATATAACCATTTTGGCGCCAAAAAGTGATCAAATGGCCAATAATAAATCAAGCCATCCAATGGTCCCAAATGCATGTGGGAATAGCTCAGAAGTCAAGTGGAAGCCTTTTGGTGTATAAAAGGAAGAAAGAGAAGCAAGAAGAAAAGTAGATTTTAGTTTTAAAAATTTCATATATGTCGTTTTAATATAAATGTTTTAGTTTAAGTTGGAAACTGTAATCTTTTGCTTTATTGTACTAAACTCAAGTCATATTATCAGTGTAATCTACTTTTAAGCATCAATTTCAAAGTTTAACTAAGTTTCATATTTTTGTGTTTACTGTTAAAAACTTCAGTTTCAAACTCTTATGTCCAAGCTTTTAGTAGCTTATTTTTAAGTTTAAATAAGCTTATTGAAGCTACTTATAGCTTTTGGTAAGCTCATTATTCAGTTTCAAGCAAGTTTGATATCTGGTCAACGAAAGTCAAACTGAGCTCATTTGGAAATGGAAATGATATTGGGTTGATGCAGAGCATGGATTTGGGTTAAATTTGAAATAGGGTATGGTTTAGAATAGGTTAGTGGTTCTTGTGATCTTTGGCAAGCCATAGTGGCTAGGACCAAATGTAAGTTCAAGTAAGAAAATTGCTTAATCTGTTTCTGTGATATTTGCTTGTTGTTTCTACAGTTTTTAATTCATATTCATTAATAGGAGTATAGTTTAATTACTGGCATTGGTGAGATTTAAGTATAGGGTAACATAGATTGCATTTCATAGGTATTAAGTAGTGTTTGGCATAAGCAGTTTCACTCAGCTAGAGGGTTAGATATTAGTTAAGTCTAGTTACTGTAATCTGAGATAGGTTAGAATAAGCAAACCCTGTCACTCATTTGCACATTAAATCAGTAAAAGTCAACATCACCATGAAACTGTCTTAAATTCATCTCTGTTGGAATTTTCAAAAATCAAAAGCTTAATCTGTGTTAGGATATCACTAGAGTAGCTTGCATCAGTTTCATTATACCATAAAACATCAATCTCAGTCCATAAATTGGTTTCAAAGTTCATTAAAGTCAAAATCTCAAAATTTGTCAAAAAGTCAAAAGTGTAAAATCCAGTTTTCACCCAACTGGGATGATTTTTCATTGATTCATTCTTGGATCAATTTAAGTGAAATTTTGGGTTTTATAACTTCAGTTGGTCTAGTTTCTTAATATGATTTTTATTGATTTTTGGTAATTTTGTACAAGCTTCAAAACAGCTTGTCAATTTGGTCCAAAATCCCCAGTGCACACACTCAGTGTATACTGAGTGTGCACAGGCTTTGTGCAGGGCTTATCAAAAGCTCAATTGAGCTTATCTCAGGCTCATTCTTGGTCTATAAGTAGCTAGCCAGGTCTACTCTAAGTTCCAACATCTGTTTTTAAGTTCCAGCTTATTGAGTAGCTTGTTTTCAAGCTATAAAGTAGTAGGTAAAATCTGTTGTGTGCACTTGGTTTTCAAATCATCAAATCTGAGTAGCTTGTACAATAGAGGTTAAGAGCAGTTGTGTTTGGTTGCTTTTGAGTAGTGTTAGCATAATTTAGCTTCAGTAATAGTTTGGTGCTTATTTGTGGCTTTTGGCTTATTTTGAGTGCTTATTTATAAGCACTTTGCATTGCAGTTCCATAATCTTGCACATAAGCCACTATTTTTATATTTTTCTTAGATTCAGAATATTATTTTAGACTTTTCTTGAATTTTTCAGATTTTTCTAGTTCAGTTTGCTATTTTTCTTCATTTAAATCAGTTTTTAGTACTTTTTAATTAGCTTTTAATACAATTAAATCAGAAAAACTTCAAAAAAATAAGTTTTCATTTTTCCTAGGTTAAGATAAATATAAAAAGTCAAAAAAAATATTTTTCCAGATTTTTCATAGTTTAATTTGTAATTTTTAGCAATTTAAGTAGTTTCAAATAGTTTTTAATTAATAGAAAATAGAAAAATAATCAGAAAAATATAAAATTAGTTTTGAAAATTCTCTTTAGTTATTTTAGATTTTTCTAAGTCATAATTTCATTTTTCTAGCTTTATTTCATATTTTCTTGTATTTTAGGGTATTATTAAATAAGTAAAATAGTTTTTAATTAATAATAATTAAATAAATAGTTTTAAAAATGATTTTCTTTTTCTAGAAATTTTCTCTTATCATTAGGGTTGTAAAAATGTCATTTTTATATTTTTAGGATTAATATTGTTTCAATTTCACATTTTCTTTCAGTCACGTAGTTTTTAAGTTAAATTTTATAAAAGAAAAAATCAAAAACATCATTTTGCAAATAGTGATAGCGTTTATTTAATATAATTTATCTTTTTAATTTTCTTTAATTTGCATTTAAGCCCTGTAATTTATACACTTTTTCTTTAGGTATAATTGTTCATAATCAATCATAACCTTTTCCCATTCAAATTCTCTCGATCACTATTCGTTTGATTATTCATCGCACAGCTCGTTGGGACATAACGACCTGGGGAAACACTACACTCCTCTGATCTTAATTGCATTGGTGTCTGAACTGTTTGGACTGTTTATTACGGTTGGCCATTCACAAGTGGCTAACTTGTGTGATAAAACTTGACGGTTCACCATCGATCAAATTTTTGCGCCGAGAGCTGTGCTAATTATCTTCCGTTTATGTATTAGTGATTTGAATATTCACTCCTTGTTCATACCATCTATCTATATCTATATATATATTTCCTTATAAAAAAAATCCAAAAACCCAAAAAACATCCAAAAACGTATAAAACACAAAAATATTTTCCTTTTGTTTCTATATATGTATCAAAGATAAAAATACAAAAAGATTTGTCGCTTTCTTTGTTTAATAATAACAACATAAAAGATTACCACCGCAAACCAAGGCAAGTGTACTACCTAACTGTGGGTACGACCATAATAAGTTCCCGAACCAAAGATTAAAACTTGTCTTTGTGTCCTTGTGAGTGGTGTACCTTTTTCAAAGAAGCCATTCATCTTGTGATTATTGGTTTAAGTTCACTGTCGTTTTGCCTCGATATTGTTTTAATTGGATTTGTTGTTATATCTTTTTAAAACCGTAAAAACTCAAAAGATTCTTCTTACCCCATTTTCATAATTCATTTTCATAATTCCCTTCCTTAACTCTGAGATCTCTTAGAGTTAACTCTAGTGTATGCGCACTCGCTCTTCTAGATCTGTAAGCCCATTTCGTGAGCTTGTCAAGATTCCAAGAAGGCGTGTCCGTGAGACTTTCGCCCCATCGTCCGGATCTCAGATCCGGACTACTCACACTACTTCCGCTATCATGGCGGAAGAACGCCCTATGTGTGAGCTTCTCCAGGCACCCATCGACGGGTATGGAGATGCTATTGTTATCCCGGCCATTGTGGCTGAAAATTTTGAACTCAAAACCGGGTTACTGAATCTTGTAACCTCAAGTCAATTCTATGGTTTTGGCGGGATGATCCTCAAGCTCATATTCGATGGTTTAACAAGATTGCATCTACCATCAAATACAAGAATGTCCCTACAGATGCTGTCAAGCTTCTTCTGTTCCCATTTTCTCTTGAGGGACAAGCCCGGATTTGGCTTGAAAAACAACCCCCTCAATCAATTGAGACATGGGAAGACCTGGTGAAGAAATTTGTGAACGAGTTTTATCCACCTTCCAAAACCACGAGTCTAAAAAATGAAATCATCAAGTTTACACAAAAGTTTGATGAATCCTTCAGTGAATCGTGGGATCGTTTTAAGGAATTGCTCATAATGTCCTCACCACGGGTTCTCCGAGTTAATGCAACTCGATACTTTCTATAATGGAGTGAGTCAATCGGATCAAGATTCTCTCAATTCCTCATTTGGAGGAAATTTCTTAAGCAAAACTGTCAAAGAAGCTTTAGCGATCATTGAAAACAAGTCTAAAGTCCGCGACTTTGCCGAAGCAAGCCGGTTGTTTCCCAAGTCGTGTTGGTCCTTCTACTTCATCGCAGAGTCAATCTAGCAACGATGCTAAGATTGACAAACTCACTGAAGCAATTCAAGCTTTGGTTCTCTCCAACCAAAAGAAAGTTTCTTTTCCACAAACTTCACCTCCTGATGAAGTTAAGAAAGTGGAAGTCTGTGTTACTAGCGGTGGCCCCCATGCCTACTACAACTGTATGGCCACCGATGGTAACCCTTTTGAAGCTAACGCTGTGGGCGGGATTTCTAATTCAGGAGGTGATGAGTGTGTAAATACTCATCATTTTTGGGTCAATCTGAACTGCAAAACGTTTAAAATGCTCAGAAATGCATCAAAATACTGAAAATATTCCAAAATTGCATTTTATATGTTTTAGATGCAAAATGTTTAAAATCAGATGAAAATTGAGCTAAGTTTGCATAATTGGCAGTTTCAGTCCCCCAAGTTTCTAAAATTGTCAAAAATAGTCCCTGAGTCCTAATTTCAAAAGAAAAATCACCAAAGGTCCTTTTTAAAATCATAACTTGTCAAAATTAGTCCTTTGGTGAAAAATATAAAAAGTTTGAGAAAATTACAAAATTGGTCCTTCAAGTTTGAAAATTGGCAAAAATGGTCCTTGGAAAATTGGGAAATGTCAAGTTTGGTCCTTGTACTTTTGGAGATTGTCACTTTTAGTCCTTGGAGCAACTTTGTAGATTTGACAGCCTGGTCCCTCAATTTTCAGAATTGGCAACTTAAGTCCTTGTGTTATTAAACATTTAAACCTATTGGACCCTTGTCACAATCATTTTGGACCCTGCCTTTTTCCTGTGACCCCTGCCTAACTTGGACCCCCCTTTATTATTAAACCACCAGTCAAACAACTTTGACTCCACCTTTCCCTCCCTCACGGGTTCCCTTCATCATCACCAGCTAGCCCTGCAAAAACCCAGACAACCCCATCATTCCAGCTCACCTTTCCCCTCCTCACACTCCACCTCCACAATACTACAAAGACACATTAATTACTTCACTCCTTTTGCACTCAAACTCAACAAACTCAATAAATCACTTTTTCCCGCCAAAATGAAATGAATGGCCAGGATCAACTAAACTCATCCAATGGCTAAAAGAAGAGGTGGGATTAGCTTAGAGAGAGAAGAGAAGCAGTTTGGGTATAAAAAGGAAGCAATGAGAAGCAAGAATGAGTAGTTAGTTTTTATCATTTTCTTTAATGTCGTTTTTTAAATAAGAGTTTTAGTTTAAGGCCAAATGTTGTAATTTCAGTCTCTTGGTATCACATTTATGTTAAATTGTCATTGTAATGTGTTTGTAAACATCAATTCAAGTTTTTATATGAATTCCAAGTTTATTGTGCACTGTGGAGATTTTCAGTTTCAAATTTTGTGTCCAAGCTTCTAATAAGCTCATGTTAACATCAAATAAACTTATTTAATCTTACTATATCCTTTGGTAAGCTTGAGAGTCAATTTTAAGCTACTTTGGTTGATGGTCAACAAAAGTCAACTGTGATGCAAAATTGGGAATGGTGATGGATATTGTTGTTGCAGAGGATGGATATGGGTTGGAATAGATAGGTTAGCTTAGGATTGGGTTTGGTTTTAGCCTGCACACCAGTTGGACATATGTGAGTAAGATTTCTCATGTTTAATTTTCAAGTCAATTTGTAGTTTTTGCTTGAACTTGTATCTGTGATCACTGGTAGTTCTAGCCTGTTTATTAAGTTGTTCTTAGGTTTAGTAAACTCAGTTTGAGTGTCTGCTATAGCTAGGTCAGTAGTTAGCCTCTTTAACAGTGCATATCAGTTCATTAAAGTGGTGTTTGGATTTGGCTCTTAAAGCGTGTTCAGGGCTTGTTCAAGGCTTAAGGTCTATTGGTTCATGCTTGTTTAGATTATTTGTACCCATTTGAGTCAGTACTTGTGCATACAAAAGCTCAAAAGTCAAATCCAACTTCAATATGCCTTAACACTATTTCAGTTGGGATTTTGCAAAGACAAAATCTCATTTTGTGTTTAAAATACTTAGGTTAAGGTTAAATTAGCCTTGTTTCATCATTTAACATCAATTGCAGTCCTTAAATCTAGGTTTAAAGTTCATTATAGTCAAACTTGCAAAAACCGCTAAAGTCAAAACTTGCAAAAGTTAGTTTTTGGCCAACTAGAGGGATTTTTCTTGGACTCATCTCTGGGCCAATTTCAATGAAAATGGTGGTTTTAAAAACTTCCCCTGGTCTAGTTTATTGTTATGATTTTTGTGTATTTTTGTGAATTTTTCTTAAGCTTCTAAAAGACTTGTCAATTAGAGTTATATGCTCCTGTAGGGGACTGATCTGATGGTTTTTGTGCAGATCTTGTAGTTTTTGCACAGAGCTCAATAGAATTCCAGGTCTAATTTTTGGTTTTAAGGTTCTTGGCCAGGTCTTCTTTAGGTTCCAATTTGTAGTTTTCAATTTCAGCTTATCTAGCAGCTTGTGCATAAGCTCAAAGTAGCTACCCAAAATCTGTTTTAGCTTATTAGCTCATATAGTCAAATCTGTTGAAATTGCAAATCAGTGGTTTAGGCTTGTTGATTCTTGTTGCATTTTAGTTATTTTAGCATATTTGAGCTTCTCGCTTGGTTTGGTGCTTATTGGTCTCCATTTATATTCAAAGTGCTTATCTATAAGCACTTTGCACATCAGTTCCTTATTCTCACACACATGCACCTATTTTTCCATTTTTCCTAGATTCCTCATAATATTTTAGAGTTTTCCTGAAATTTTCAGATTTTTCCAAGCTTGTTTGCTATTTTTCTTAATTTAAATTAGTTTTTAAGCATTTTTAATTAGCTTTAAATACAATTAATTAAGAAAAGGTTCAAAAAAATAATTTTTCATTTTTATTAAGTTTAGATAAATATAAAAAGCCAAAAAAATATTTTTCCAAATTTTTCTTAGTTAAATTTGTATTTTTAAATAATTTAAGTAGTTTTTAATAGTTTAAAATCCATAAAAAATAGAAAAATAATCATAAAAATACAAAAATAGTTTTGAAAATTCTCTTTTGATATTTTAGATTTTTCCAAGTCATAATTTTATTTTTCTAGCTTTGTTTCATATTTTCTTGTATTTTAGGCTATTATTAAATAGTTAAAAATAGTTTTTAATTAATAGTAATTAGATAATTAGTTATAAAAATAATTTTCTTTTTCTATAAATTTTCTTATATCATTAGGATTGTAAAAATGTCAATTTCATATTTTTAGGACTTCTTAGATCTCACTTTTTGTTTTGTACGTTTACGTAATTTTTATTTAAACGTAAGTTTTAAGTTTTAAGTTTTAAACGTTCATCAATTTTAAAAATAGTGATAGCGCTTATTTAATATTTTCTATCTTTTTAACTTTTAATTTGCATTTAAGCCTCTCGTAATTTGTTGGCTTTTTCAGTAGTTATAATAATCTCGAATCCCTTTATTCGCTCAAATCTCTCGATCACTTTACGCTTGGTAATCCATTGCATAGCTCACTGGGACATAACGACCGGGAAACACTATACTCCTCGTGATCTTCATTGAGTTCGCTCGAGCCGCTTGTTTTGTTACTGGCCATTCATTCAAGTGGGCACTGAGTGATAAACTTGATCGTTCGAGCGCATCAAATTTTACCCTGCGGAGTCATGTAGCTTTGATTATCTTCCATCTAGCATATTAGTGATTTGGATATTCACTCCTTGTTTATACCATCTGTATGTGTTTATATTTTCTTTTTCAAAAATCCAAAAAGATTTTCATTCTTTGTTTTTGCAAAATGTTTTTCAAAAATACCAAAAATATTCATCTTTACCCTCTTACCCTTTTTGATTCTTTATCTCTTTACCCTCTATCCATTTGATTCTAACCTCTTCTATTCTTATGGAATCTCTCGAGGATCTAATTCTCGGGACGGTTGAAAAACTTCACATTATCACAAATGTCAAGAATTCGTGGTTGTTCGTGATGATCCATTCATTCAGGTATAGGGAAATGGAATGAGACACCCTGGGGTGACAAAGGATCAGTACTCCCTTTGATAATGGAAGTGCTAAATACGTCCAACCTACGGTTATCCAAAGACCTAACCACTCAATTGCTCCTAAGCCGTCTAGAATTGATTCTAAACTTTCATGATTTACGGTTAAAAGCAAACATGCAGAATTTAGACCGGTGACTAGCAAGAATGACTTGCCTACTTTCAAGAACTGCAGAACCAGAGACCATAACTGGCAGTGGAAATTGCTAGCTCTCAGAGCACACCACTTGTCCCACCTCCTGATTTTTCAAAATGTTCTTCGAGACTTGATAGTCATTCGAATCACCATGTTGGTTTTGTTGATTCTTTGAATAAACCGATTCCTTCTCATAACTATCAAATACAATCGTTTATTCCTTGTGTCGGTTGTGGTGAGCCTCTTTATGGTTCACCTGCCGTTGGTGTACATGTGTACAATGTGGTAATGATATTCATAACAGGAGTTGTTTGTTTTGTGGTTCGAGGAATTCATTTGATTATGATCCTAATCAGAACTCATTTAACGACCCCCAAAATTTTTCCAACTACCCACCACAACCCACCTATCTTCATATAATCAACATATCTATTGTGAATTTTGTGGAGGTCCTCACCAAGGATTTGAGTGTCAATCCCGAAACACGCGCTTGTCTATGAACAGTTTCCGATGCTCGAACTTTGGTTATAACCAAAATCCATATGATTCACCAAATTGCACTCAACAGCTTTATCAAGTGATACTGTGAGGTCCTCATTTCTCTCGATTGTCAATAGGGAACCCATTTCCTTGTAACAATCATGACTCTCACATGTTTGACAATTTCCAACCTCCACAGCACCATACGGTTCAAGCTCCACCTGAGCCGTTGTCTCAAGAAATCTCCCACGATTTTGAAACCGCAATGAAAACACTTGATGATATGATTAGTAACTTTAAGAATCAAGTAAGTGGTGAAAAGACCATGGGAGAATTGCTTGCCGAAGAGCGAGAGGCCCGCCAATCTAGGGAAGAATTATTAGTCCTAGAGCAAGCAGCTCTGGGCGGCGCTCCCAATTCCTTAAGGCGGCTCTATATGATGATGACGAGGAGAGTATTTCTTTTAAGGATATTATTTCTCAACTCCTCACTGTTGATATTCCCAATAGCTTGAGATTTCATCTCAAACAACCGCTATCACACCCGAAGCTCCCACTCACTCTCTGAACATGGGGGACGAGCATCTTGACACTGCTCCTGAAAAGGAATCGGACGAATTCATAAAGTCTAGTGTTGAGGACCTTGTCCCAATCCCGAGAGTCACAGTGGAACTTCGATCATATGTGTGATTCTCTTTCCCTCGAGTGTTCAAATGATCATTTGGAAACTTTCTCCGATTGTAGCGAAGATTGTGCTTCCTATGGAAACATCGAGTATGTTGAGGCATCACTCCCACAATCGAGATGTCGATCATCTTCTTGAGGAGTTCAGCGATGAACTCACTCACATCAATCCACTCTTTGATTTCGGTCGACGGGAGAGACCGAAAATCTCACCGATAATGATCGCTCACTCACTTCTTATCCTAACAGTCCAATAGAGAATGTTGATCACTTTGTTCCCGAAACATTCAAAGCTACTTTCACCAATCCTCTATTTGAATTAAATTCAATTCACTTCTCGAGAATCCACTCTTTGATACTCGGACAGGATAGTGATGAGCCTACAATGGAACAAGAGTTCACAACTTCACTTCATGTGAATGATTCTCTTCATGAAGAGTTCTCCGGTGAACTCTCTCATGACATATCTCCTGAACATGATCATTTCTATTTTGATCTCGAGGATGATATTGGCTCGGAGGAAGGTATACTCTATCGTATGAGTTTGCTTATTAATGATACTACCCTCACCCTTCCTCCTGATATGTCTACATTTGAGGATGAAGAATGGATCTTGATTGTTATCAAAATCTTTCTTCCTTTCCTCAAATATCTTGTGATTTCTCTTCATCTTCACTCCTTCTGGAATGAAGACACTATCTTTGACCCCGGCATTTTCATTTATCATTTTTGAGCCGGTTCTATGTATATCTCATCTGTGGAACTTTCATGCGTTTCAAAATGTTTGTCCAAACATCTTGAATGAAAGTCCGATGGAGATTGTCTCTTCCACTTTACTTCCCATGAACAAATTAATCGGGGTCGAGTCAAGCTAGCTAATTCGGTAATCAAAAAACAAGTAGCTAAACATGGGTTTTCACCCATGTGTTCCACCCAAGTGGGGGAGTCCCCACATGTTTTATATATATATATATATATATATATATATATATATATATATATATATATATATATATATATATATATATATATATATATATATATATATATATATATATATATATATATATATAAGTTTCTAAAAAAAAAAAAAAAAAATCTTTCAAATAATGGCCGTAGTATTTCCCTTTTACGTTCTATGTTTCGCATAACTTCTAAGATTACTTTGAATATTGAGGGCAATATTCATTTCTAAGTGTGGGGAATTCTCACCTAATTTTATCATGTAATTATCCCGCCTAATTCCCGTTTTGGCCAAAAATTTTTTTTTTTGGAGTAAGTGTTTTACACTGACTCATCTTATGGTTATCAATCCGCCTTGTCTAATAAACTAAAGGATTGGCTAATCCAGAGCAAACGCTCTTGGTAAAGATATCTCAAATCAGTTGATGGCTTGCAATTTGCCCAAAATTGTATGGTATTCAGCTCACCATATCCTAAAAAGTGAAGAGTTGGCTAGCCCGCAAGTTTATGGCTTGTGGTAAAGGCAATGGAAAAACCATAATTGGTAATCAGCTCACCAAAGATAATATTGATAATTTATCTAAGAGTTGGCTAGTCCAGAGCAAACGGCCTCTGGTAAAGACAAATCAAACTGCTGAAAGTCGGTGGTTTGCTCAAAATCACATGGTTATCAGTGTACCATAGTTTTTACTTGAACTGAAACATTTAGCTTCCCTAAGTAATGGCTTTTGGTAAAGAGATTCAAATCCTATAAGTTTTCTCAAAAGATTGCTAGGGACTAGCAATAGTTTAGTGTGGGGATTGATGAGTGTGTAAATACTCATCATTTTGGGGTCAATCCAACCGCAAAACGCTTAAAATGCTCGAAATGCATCAAAATATGAAAATATTCCAAAATTGCATTTTATATGTTTCATGCAAAATGTTTAAAACAGATGAAAAATGAGCAAAGTTTGCATAATTGGTGCCAAATTCCCCAAGTTTCTAAAATTGTCAGAAATAGTCCCCGAGTCCTAATTTCAAAAGAAAAATCACCAAAGGTCCTTTTAAAATCATAACTTGTCAAAATTAGTCCTTTGGTGAAAATATCAAAAGTTTGAGAAAATTACAAAATTAGTCCTTCAAGTTTGAAAATTGGCAAAAATGGTCCTTGGAAAATTGGGAAATGTCAAGTTTGGTCCTTGTACTTTTGGAGATTGTCACTTTTAGTCCTTGGAGCAACTTTGTAGATTTGTGTACTGGTCCTCAATTTTCAGAATTGGCAACTTAAGTCCTTGTGTTATTAAACATTTAAACCTATTGGACCCCTTGTCACAACTTTTTGGACCCCTCGGCTTTTCCCTGCACTTCTCTAACTTGGACCCCCTTTATTATTAAACCACCAACAACTTTGACTCCACCTTTCCCCTCCCTCACGGTTCCTCTTCATCATCACCCATTAGCCCTCAAAAAACCCGAACAACCCCATCATTCCAGCTCACCTTTCCCCTCCTCACACTCCACCTCCACAATACTACAAAGACACATTAATTACTTCACTCCTTTTGCACTCAAACTCAACAAACTGCTAAATCACTTTTTCCCGCCAAAATGAAATGAATGGCCAGGATCAACTAAACTCATCCAATGGCTAAAAGAAGAGGTGGGATTAGCCAGAGAGAACAGGTAGTTTGGGTATAAAAAGGAAGCAAATGAGAAGCAAGAATGAGTAGTTAGTTTTATCATTTTCTTTTAATGTCGTTTTTAAATAAGAGTTTTAGTTTAAGGCCAAATGTTGTAATTCTCTTGGTATCACATTTATGTTAAATTGTCATTGTAATGTGTTTGAAACATCAAATCAAGTTTTTATATGAATTCCAAGTTTATTGTGCACTCAAGGAGATTTTCGTTTCAAATTTTGTGTCCAAGCTTCCAATAAGCTCATGTTAACATCAAATAAACTTATTTAATCTTTACTATATCCTTGGTAAGCTTGAGAGTCAATTTTAAGCTACTTTGGTTGATGGTCAACAAAAGTCAACTGTGATGCAAAATTGGGAATGGTGATGGATATTGTTGTTGCAGAGGATGGATATGGGTTGGAATAGATAGGTTAGCTTAGATTGTTTGTTTTAGCCTGCACACCAGTTGGACATATGTGAGTAAGATTTCTCATGTTTAATTTTCAAGTCAATTTGTAGTTTTTGCTTGAACTTGTATCTGTGATCACTGGTAGTTCTAGCCTGTTTATTAAGTTGTTCTTAGGTTTAGTAAACTCTTTGAGGTTCAAGTATAGCTAGGTAAAGAGTTAGCCTCTTTGCTACTCATTCAAAGTGGTGTTTGATTTGGCTCTTAAACCTGTTCAGTTTTTGTTCAGGTTTCTATGTCTATGGTTCATGCTTGTTTAGATTATTTGTACCCATTCAGTCAAGACTTGTGCATACAAAAGCTCAAAAGTCAAATCCAACTTCAATATGCCTTAACAGCTTTTATGTTGGATTTTGCAAAAAGACAAAATCTCATTTTGTGTTAAAATACTTAGGGTGGAGTTAAATTAGCCTTGTTTCATCATTTTTATCAATTTGGTCCTTAGTCTGGGTTTAAAGTTCATTATAGTCAAACTTGCAGCGCAAAAGTCAAAACTTTTAAAAGTTAGTTTTTGGCCAACTAGAGGGATTTTTCTTGGACTCATCTCTGGGCCAATTTCAATGAAAATGGTGGTTTTAAAAACTTCCCCTGGTCTAGTTTATTGTTATGATTTTTGTGTATTTTTGTGAATTTTCCATAAAATTTTAAAAGACTTCAATTAGAGCTTATATGCCTGTCTGAGGGTGACTCTGCCCAGGTTTTGTCTGATCTTGTAGCTCTTGCCTGAGAGCTCATAAAGCTCACCTAGGTCTAATTTTTGGTTTTAAGGTTCTTGGCCAGGTCTTCTTTAGGTTCCAATTTGTAGTTTCTGTACTTTTAAAAAAAATGGTTCTGCAGTGGGAAAAAAGGTTTTGGATGCTACTCAATGGATCATAACTTAAAGTGAAAAATAAAGATTTTTCTTAAATGATTTCATTTATTGAAGTAAAATAGAGTTTACAAAGGTTGATTTGTTGCGGAAAAATGGCCCATTAATAAAATGTGGTCCCAATTCATATATCGAGTCATATGACCATGCCATGCCAATGCCAAAAGCCTCAAATTAGCTATATAGCCTTTCTAATACACGAGATAAACATGCTTTAAAAGATCAACACAATGGTTGAGTGATATTCATAGGTTTAGTAAATAGTTGAACACAAGTAAGAGATGACAATTGCCAGGGTCAATCACCATAAAAAACAGAGAGATTATTCTTCTGCACTAAGCTCATGACACCAAACTAGCTGCGTGCATTAATTCTTGGTGTAAGTAATATTGCCCTCGGATGGAATTTAATTCCATAGTTACCAAATATAGTATTTGATTGGCCGATAACCCGAGGCAGGGGTGGAGTCAATTCCCATAGTACTATCCACGATATTTGCGTTCACTTTCATGAGTGATTAATGGTCCATGATCAAAGGACTTATGGCGGACAACTTAGGCTATAATAATAATGATGGTGCAAGCATACCTTTAGAAAGGACTTGTGTTCTAGTTTATAGCATCTCCCAAAAGTTTATAAAACAGTTAAAAGAGTAAAGTGGGGCTATGAACTCACCTTAGTAAATACAAGAATGCGATACTATCATGACTAGCATCGGGAAGTGGAAACAAAGTAGTATCAGTGGGGCCCGGCTCAGCGGCACGACAAATGTTCGGCTCACCCTAGTAGTGTATGGCTTATCTAGAATATGTATACGTAAAGTAAAAAAGGTTTCAAAAGATGGTATTAGTTTTCGTGGAATACTGGTAATGTTTGTTTAAAAGTATAGCGATATATTATCTCAAAAGTTTATCATTAATGTTTGGTGGTGGTGGTAAGAAAACAAGAGCTCGACAAGTAACTCACGCCAAACATAACTCACACCAAAGTATAATATGTTCCAATATATATATAAGGAGGAATAGTTAGTAACTGGGCTCAAGACTCAAACAGAACCAACGGCGAAAGATTGTGAGACAATACGACACATAACTACCTAAAAAATATATGTCAAATGGTAGTTTGGTATTACTCATTAATCCTAAGCATTTATAAGAGACGGTTAAGTTTTATAGGTAAAACACTAGTTAATAATTCAGAATGATGATTATTTTAAAGATTTGATAAAACTACACATTTTGATCTTTGTCGGATTTTGTAAATTTAAGAGAGTTTTGAAATAAAATTGTAAATTTAGAAAG
The DNA here is from genome assembly GCA_910596185.1 of Chrysanthemum makinoi. Lineage (NCBI taxonomy): Eukaryota > Viridiplantae > Streptophyta > Magnoliopsida > Asterales > Asteraceae > Chrysanthemum > Chrysanthemum makinoi. Next base: position 2,271,866 of record OU343225.1, on the reverse strand, counting down.
TTTTATAAATTTCGACATGTGATCCGTTTATACAACATTTCTAAATCATGTAACTTTATCATAAATCAATTTCCATCCCAATAGTTGTAGTCCAATATTGGCTTAAGGTTATCTCATCAAAATCTTTAAAGATTTCCTAAATGTGCATTTACCAAGATTATTATTTAAGTTCGACTACTTTGAGTATCTTTACTTTATCATTAGTAAATAAGGGAAGTAAAATGCTCATTCTTGAACTTAGTTTAAAGATTCTAGAATGTTAGGAACTTATATATCATGTTTACTATTAGCTACGTTTACATTTTCGATCAAAAACCATTTATAAAACAAAAATCCTCTTTACTTGTTTGTATTCATCTATATTACAAGTTTTATTAGCTAATATTGGTTTTTTTCTCTAAACTAAAGTATAACAATTAAGACGACCTACAATATTGGTGACTTTGAGTTTGGACTTGTGAATAAGCTAAATAACTTATCTAGTTTATTGACAAATGGTTTGATATTATACACAATTCAAACCCATTTCAACCCGAGACTTGAACAAAACGCAATTTTAAATTACGACAAGATGATCAATTTAAGGCTAACCCGTTACCTTGAGTCTTCTTGACAAGTCAAAGCGCATCAAAATGCAAGGACAAATGAAACTATACTAGCAAAATCAGATGACTGTAAACTAGAACTCGAGTCAACTCAACAAGTATAAACATCATGTGATAACTAACAACTCACTCTATGTGGGTGGTTCTTTCTTAGCCTAGGTGAGCATGACACAACCACTCTTGTGGTTTTTACGTGAATCGAAGCTAGTTTCAAAGCGAACCATAATCCAAACACTGATAAAGAACAGCAATTTGAGGAAGCAAGCAAATTAAAACTAAACATAACGGTTCGACTTCGACCATTGAGCACCCAATCATATCAACACCGGATAATACCACTAATCAATGTGTTATTTATCAAAATGTTTTTAAAATCAAATCCACGAAAATCATAACAACTTATCTTTAATGGTTTCAAAACAAATAAAATATAACAATATGTTTCTACAAGGTAGCCATACCAGAAGAGTGGATAAATGGAGAGACATGGGATGGTGGTGGCTGACTTAGCGATGATGATGGTGGCGTGGTGACTAACTACCGGTTGGGGAGACCAAAAACCCGGATACAAAGACCATGTAACTTGAGTTCCAACAAAGCCAAAGCGAATCAAAACTATAATTAAACCCTTAGAGATCTTATTTATGAAGAGATTGAGGTGTGTGGTGGTGTGAAACCCTTGGCTTGGCATAAATTTAAAGAGGAGAAAGAAACATCCTTTGACCTCACTTTCTTCCTGGGTGCAGTCGGAAACCGACTTGAGTGGTCATCTACTACATTTCCAAAGCAACCCAGTGACCTTATTGTGGGGCTGAAGAAAGGAAGATGGTGACATATGATGCCTCGAGCTAATGTCTTGGCAGTCGACCACGTTGGGAAGGGGCAAGAAGACAAAACAAGGATGCACCTATATTTGATCTTGCGTTGGGGTGATAGGGAAGAAAAGCAAATATCACGATATACCATTTTATTTCTCCCTTTGGTGGTTTGACCTAGATGAAGAAAAAAAGGAATATGATAACACGGGAAAGTGGTGTTTGTGCTTAGTTTGGGGAACAGAAGAAAAATAAAAGCGTGATATTGTGGTTAGCGTTAAGGTGATAAGTATTATTGGTAGGTTTCAATGTATCATGTATATCCGTGTTTAGTAATTTATGTGTAAATGTACCTTCAGTTATAAAATATAGAAATTATGTTTTGAACGATTTATTTCTTAAGCGTAATAATATGATATTCTTATTACGTTGAAATTTGATTATATTTGTTTGCCATTATTAATTTGGTGTTGCGGTATGCGTGCGGTGCGTGACTTTTCAAATTAACAGATAACCTCTAGTTTTCTTTTGGTAAGTGTAGTGATTGACAAAAGTGTATTTTCTCTTATCTCGGTATTTATTTTTAGTCTTGTACAGCAACACTGTAATTATCTTGAAATAACAAATGGATTAGGCTTATGTATTTAAATTTTAGGACAATAATAAATTTCCCATAGATACTAAATTGATAAGTATTCTTGATTGTGGGTATTTAAGAAGCGAATGACTTTGGTTTTAGACTTGAATATGGTACTGGAAAAAATAATTGATTTGAATTTTCTAGCGTAATAAATATTATTATAATAATCCGGAAATTCTGGGTTGTTATAGTCTACCCATATACTGGAGATCCGTCCCGGATCTCATTTACGATCTAGATAGGTGCTCAGGTGGTGATGGTATTTGGAACAAGTTTTGAATTTTCCCTAGGTTGTTTATAGGGTTTCCTCTTTGGGTATGGGTACTTAGGTGTTATGCCAGTAGCACATCCTCTATCTGAGGAGCCACGATTTTATGGGGTAGGTTCATTGGGTGAAAGTTATAATTTTGATGTTATGAGGTTTCATTATTTTGTTAGTGTGGGCACCTCTAACTTCTCATTTGTTTATCACAGCGTACCATTTAATGGTTCTAAAATATAGGTTGATTCTGTAAGGTTAGATATGGGTTTTGTGTTTTCTTCTAAGGGTGAAGAAGCATTTGTTTTCGAATTTCTAAATGTTTGTACAAGTTTGACTAAAACGATTTCAAAAATGATAAGATGTAAAAAGTGACACATTTTTAAAAGATTGTAAAACCGGTTCTAAATTATGGTGTGTATAAGAAAGTTTTGCGAAACTTTTAGTGTTTCAGCACTTTGTATCATTTTAATGAGGGATTTGGAAAGTATTTTTGTTGGATTCTAAAGAGGAAATCCTCAAATTTGGAAAATATATTGTAACAAGGGTATTTAGCAGGATATAACATTTACCCATAGCCACGGGTAGGGTTTAGTTGTCTAAGTTGGGTAGGATTGGAGGTTTAATAGTTGACGGACCTCATGGTTATCTATGGTTTTAGGCAGAGGTGTAGGATACATCCTAAGGTCAGGCTTAGCTATCAAGGAGGACATTGATCATTTCTGTTTATGGGGTATTAACTTAAAACACATTTCAAGGAAATAAGTAACCAAAAGGGTAAAATAGTTTATAAGACCGTAATATAACTTGCAGGAAAAATTTGTAATATAGTTTATAAGTTGTTATCGCAATTGTTTGTTGTTTTATAAAACAATAGTAGGGTAATGAATCGATTCATCCCATTATAAGAAAATAGTTGGCAAGGCTTTAGTAAGGTCGTTGATTACAAAGTATTAGTAAAGTTGCAAAATTTTTGGTTTAATGGCACCATAGTAAGACTTTTCGTAAAATGACGTGAAATGGCCGGTAAAATATTTGAAAGGCCATGCGTTAGATAAAGACGAAGTTTACTATTTCATAAGAGGGTAGTAGGAACAAGCGTTGGTATTTCAAAGGGATGAGTGGAAGATTAGGGATCCGTTTAGAAAAATATGACTTGAGTTGCAAGTTGACTCTTGGTACGTTTTAAAATCTTTTTGTCGTTCGTTTATTATTTATGTTTAGCGGGGGATTACCTTTGTAGATGTTGAGGTGTGTTGTTCTTAGAACGACTAGAGATGTAATCCGGTTCATCGATTAGGTACGAGTTTTGAGGTAGAGGTGACGTTGTTACCGCAATGGATGATGAGACAATTTCAATCTCAACGTTTAAGATAATGATAAAATAGGATGGGATAATGGATACATGGGTTGCGATGATTCAGTAATAAAGGTTTAATGATCTAGTAACGAAGACGATAAGTCGATGGGACGGGAAAACAGGAAGCATGGTATTGTAGCAACCCGAAAATATAATCTAAACATAGAGTAACGTCATGCGTTAATTAAAATTTAGTTAGTCGCACATAACCCGCTAAGAAACTCTAAATGGTAAATGTAATCGTTAACTCGCATCATGCAACATTTCACTGGTTATGTATTATCTGCTCAACAAATCTCATACATAACGTATTAATAGGAGGGCGCGAAGTGGTGGTATAAGGTAGTCCATCTCAACATGGATCACTGTGGTGTCCTAGCGTGAAGTGGTAGTGTGCGTCATCTGTCAGGAAAATCTCCATGCACGTTGCTAGTAAGATGTAGAGCGAGGCGTAAGGTAGTAGTGTAAAATGGTCAGTTTATAGAGTGTAGTAATGAGAAAGGCATTACACTTAGGAGAAAAAGTATCGTAGTGAGAAAATGTTGTGACATCAGTGTGTGATTTGTAGGAGTAAACCTTTATAACTCTTATGATGAACACACATAAAAATTTTACCATTTTAGAAGTCAATCGAGAGGTCAAGTGGACATACCACTATTATAACTACTTTCGATTATTGCAACATTCACCTCGAGTTGGACATAGGTGATCAGGCTATGTCCCACTGTCCCCGGGTTGAATATAGGTGATTAGTCTATATTCACCCGAGGTTCAATGAATCTTGCAATGCTTAGCTTAGTTATACTAGTAACATGCCCTAATGTCTTTAAAGTTTGGTATAAAAGATGGAACAAATATTCCATTTATGTGGGGGAGAAGACGTAGCGCAGTGGTACGTAAACATGCATATAAGTAAAGCAATCATAGCTAATAGTGAGGTTAAGTTGTCAGTAATAAAACACATATCTTATCAAAGATGACTTCAACGAGTCATAAGTGAGGCATTCAGCTTGGCAGGCAGGCATTTGTCGGTCATAGGGTTAAGTTTTTGAAAAAGTGGTTATAGTCTAGGTTTGAAAAATACCTAGTTCTCTATAACCAAGGCTCTGATGCCAATCTGTAACACCCCCAAAAAAATGGTTTGCAGCGGAAGAAAAGGTTTTTGGGATGCTACTCAATTGGATCATAACACAAAGTGAAAAATAAAGATTTTTCTTAAAAGATTTCATTTATTGAAGTAAAATAGAGTTTACAAAGGTTGATTTGTTGCGGAAAAATGACCCATTAATAAAATGTGGTCCCAATTCATATATCAGAGTCATCTATGACCATGCCATGCCAATGCCCAAGCGCCTCCAGAATTAGCTATCGCCTTTCTAATACCTGAGATAAACATGCTTAAAAGATCAACACAATGGTTGAGTGATATTCATAGGTTTAGTAAATAGTTGAACACAAGTAAGAGATGACAATTGCCACGAAGTCAATCACCATAAAAAAAACAGAGATTATTATTATGCACTAAGCTCATGACACCAAACTAACTGCGTACACCTTAATTACTGGTGTAAGTAATATTGCCCTCAGATGGAATTGCCAATTCCATAGTTACCAAATATAGTGCGCCCTAGTTATTTCCGATAACCGAGACGGGGTCGTCAATTCCCATAGTACTATCCACGATATTTGCGTTCACTCGCAAGTGATTAATGGTCCATGATCAAAGGGACTTATGGCAGACAACTTAGGCTATAATAATAATGATCAGGCAAGCATACCTTTTAAGAAAAGACTTGTGTTCTAGTTTATAGCATGTATCTCCCCCAAAAAGTTTATAAAACAGTTAAAAGAGTAAAAGTGGGGCTATGACTCACCTTAGTCCGAAGCAATGCAAGAATCGATACTATCATGACTAGCATCGGGAAGTGAAACAAAGTAGTATCAAGTGGGGCTTCGCTCAATGACGCAACTCGTAGTCGGCTCAACCTAGTAGTGTACGGCTTATCTCAGAACACGTATCGTAAAGTAAAGAGGTTTTCAAAAGATAAGTGTTTTAGTTTTCGTGGAATACTCGTATCAATGTTTGTTTAAAAGTATAACGTATCGTATCTCAAAAAGTTTATCATTAATGTTTCGTGTGGTGGTAAGAAAATAAGACTCGACAAGTAACTCACGCCAAACATAACTCACACCAAAGTATAATATGTTCCAATATATCGTAAGGAATAGTTAGTAAAAATTGACCAAGACTCAACTCGAATAGACAACGACGAGAAAGATTGTCGAGACAATAACGACACATAACTACCTAAAAAAATATATGTCAAATGGTAGTTTCGGTATTACTCATTAATCCTAAACAGTTTATAAGAGACAGTTAAGTTTTATAGGTAAAACACTAGTTAATAATTCGAATGATACAGTATTTTAAAGATTTGATAAAACTACACATTTTGATCTTTGTCGGATTTTGTAAATTTAAGAGAGTTTTGAAATAAAATTGTAAATTTAGAAAGTTTTATAAATTTCAGCATGACGCGTCCGTTTATACAACATTTCTAAATCGCCGTAACTTTATCATAAATCAATTTCCATCCCAATAGTTGTAGTCCAATATTGGCTTAAGGTTATCTCATCAAAATCTTTAAAGATTTCTAAATGTGCATTTTACCAAGATTATTATTTAAGTTTGCGACTACTTTGAGTATCTTTACTTTATCATTAGTAAATGAGGAAGTAAAATGCTCATTAGCCGAACTTAGTTTAAAGATTCTAGAATGTTAGGAACTTATATATCATGTTTACTATTAGCTACGTTTACATTTTCGATCAAAAACCATTTATAAAACAAAAATCCTCTTTCTGCCTTGTTGCAATATTCATCTATATGCAAGTTTTATTAGCTAATATTCGTTTTTTTCTCTAAACTAAAGTATAACAATTAAGACAGCCTACAATATTACAGTGACTTTGGAGTTTGGACTTGTGAATAAGCTAAATAACTTATCTAGTTTATTGTGACAAATGGTTTGACCCAAACTGTATACCAAAATTCAAACCCATTTCAACCCGAGACTTGAACAAAACGCAATTTTAAATTACGACAAGATGATCAATTTAAGGCTAACCCGTTACCTTCACGAGTCTTGACCCAGGTGCAAAACTGCATCAAAATGCAAGGACAAATGAAACTATACTAGCAAAATCCGAGATGACGTAACTAGAACTCGAGTCAACTCAACAAGTATAAACATCCGTGATAACTAACAACTCACTCTATGTGGGTGGTTCTTTCTTGGCCTAGAGTGAGCATGACACAACCACTCTTGTGGTTTTTCTGTGAATCGAAGCTAGTTTCAAAGGCGAACCCATAATCCAAACACTCACGATAAGAACAACGAATTTGAGGAAGCAAGCAAATTAAAACTAAACATAACCGGTTCGACTCGACCCGTGAGCACCCACAATCATATCAACACCAGATAATACCACACTAATCAATGTTATTATTTATCAAAATGTTTTCAAATCCATTTCTCATCCACGAAAATCATAACAACTTATCTTTAATCGGTTTCAAAAACAAATAAAATATAACAATATGTTCTACAAGGTAGCCATACCAAGAAGAGTGGATAAATGGAGAGACATGGGGATGGTGGTGACAGCTTCGCGATGATGATGGTGGCGTGGTGACTAACCGGTTGGGAGGAGACCAAAAACCCAGATACAAAGATAACCAACCCGAATTTGAGTTCCAAGCAAAGCCAAAACGAATCAAAACTATAATTAAACCCTTAGAGAGATCTTATTTATGTGAAGAGATTGAGGTGTGTGATGGGTGTGAAACCCTTGTGGCTCGGCATAAATTTAAAGAGGAGAAAGAAACATCCTTTGACCTCACTTTCTTCCTTAGGGTCTTGTGAAGATCCGACTTGAGCAAAGGTCGTCATCTACTCTGTTTCCAAAGCAACCCCGTGACCTTGTGTGGGCAGAAGAGAAAGGAAGATGGTGACATATGATGCCTCTGAGCTAATGTCTTGGGCAGATCGACCCACGTTGGGAGAGGGCAAGGAAGACAAAACAAGGATGCACCTATATTTGATCTTGCGTTGGGGTGATAGGGAAGAAAAGCAAATATGCAGTATACCATTTTTATTTCTCCCTTTGGTGGTTTGACCTAGATGAAGAAAAAAGGAATATGATAACCTGGGAAAGTGGTGTTTGTGCTTAGTTTGGGGAACCGAAGAGAAGAAAAAATAAAAGAAACGTGATAGTGGTTAACAGGTGTTAAGGTGATAAGTATTATTGGTAGGTTTCAATGTATCATGTATATCCCGTGTTTAGTCGAATTTATGTGTAAATGTACCTTCCCGGTACTCGAAAAATATAGAAATTATGTTTTCGGAAACGATTTCTTAAACGTAATAATATGACATTCTTATTACGTTGAAATTTGATTATAACTGTTTGCCATTATTAATTTGGTGTCGGTATGCGTGCGGTGCCGTGACTTTTCAAATTCACGAGATAACCTCTCGTTTTCTTTCGTAAATTATTAGTGATTGACAAAAAGTGTATTTTTCTCTTATCTCAGTATTTATTTTTAGTCTTGTATGCAACTGCACTGCAGTATGCGGAATAGCAAATGGATTAGGCTTATGTATAGTTAAATTTTAACTGGGACAATAATAAATTTCCCATAGATACTCAGTGGATAAGTATCGTGTGTGCGGTGTGTCTATTTAAGGAAACGAATGACTTTCGTTTTTAGACTTGAATATCGGTAATTTTCAGAAAAATAATTGATTTGAATTTTCTAACGTAATAAATATTATTATAATAATCCGGAAATTTACGGGTTGTTATATTTTCAATTTCAGCTTATCTAGCAGCTTGTGCATAAGCTCAAAGTAGCTACCCAAAATCTGTTTTAGCTTATTAGCTCATATAGTCAAATCTGTTGAAATTGCAAATCAGTGGTTTAGGCTTGTTGATTCTTGTTGCATTTTAGTTATTTTAGCATATTTGAGCTTCTGTTTTGGTTTGGTGCTTATTGGTCTCCATTTGCTTATTCAAAGTGCTTATCTATAAGCACTTTGCACATCAGTTCCTTATTCTCACACACATGCACCTATTTTTCCATTTTTCCTAGATTCCTCATAATATTTTAGAGTTTTCCTGAAATTTTCAGATTTTTCCAAGCTTGTTTGCTATTTTTCTTAATTTAAATTAGTTTTTAAGCATTTTTAATTAGCTTTAAATACAATTAATTAAGAAAAGGTTCAAAAAAATAATTTTTCATTTTTCTTAAGTTTAGATAAATATAAAAAGCCAAAAAAATATTTTTCCAAATTTTTCTTAGTTAAATTTGTATTTTTAAATAATTTAAGTAGTTTTTAATAGTTTAAAATCCATAAAAAATAGAAAAATAATCAGAAAAATACAAAAATAGTTTTGAAAATTATCTTTTGATATTTTAGATTTTTCTAAGTCATAATTTTATTTTTCTAGCTTTGTTTCATATTTTCTTGTATTTTAGGCTATTATTAAATAGTTAAAAATAGTTTTTAATTAATAGTAATTAGATAATTAGTTATAAAAATAATTTTCTTTTTCTATAAATTTTCTCTTATCATTAGGATTGTAAAAATGTCATTTTCATATTTTTAGGACTTTTATTTCTTAGATCTCACTTTTTATTTTGTACGTTTACGTAATTTTTATTTAAACGTAAGTTTTAAGTTTTAAGTTTTAAACGTTCATCAATTTTAAAAATAGTGATAGCGTTTATTTAATATTTTCTATCTTTTTAACTTTCTTTAATTTGCATTTAAGCCTCTGTAATTTGTTGGCTTTTTCTGTAGTTATAATAATCTCAGATCCCTTTATTTGTTCAAATCTCTCGATCACTTTACGTTTGGTAATCCATTGCATAGCTCGCTGGGACATAACGACCCGGGGAAACACTATACTCCTCAGATCTTCATTGAGTTCGTTCCTGAGCCATTTTAAGTTTGTTACGGTCTGCCATTCACAAGTGGCAGACTTGAGTGATAAAACTTGACTGTTCTGGAGCGCATCAGGAGGCAACCAATACCGTGCTCCTATAGACCCGAACCACCGTCCTAACCACTACCCTGGACCTCCCGGTTTCAACCAAAACCAAAACCGTAATCAAAATCAGAACAGAACGAACCAAGGTTTTCAAAACCAAGGTAATTTTAGTCAAAATAACGGTTTTCAAAATCAAAATCAAAACTTCGAACATCAAGGAAATTTTAATAGAAACCCAGGCCAGGAAAATTTCAACCCAGGGTATTTTCATGGTAATAATCAAGGAAAATTTTCAAATCAAGGCCCTAATCCTAACAATTGAGGCCAGAATTTTCCTGTGCAAAATCAAGCCATTGTTCCAACTGGACCATCATCCGATGAGTTGTTGAAACAATTCATGAAATCCCAAGAGGAAATGAACAGTTGTTGGTTAGCCAGATTTCTGACATTAAGAAGTCTTTAAATGATCACCCTCGGCTCCAGTGTACTTTACCTAGCAAAACGATCGCTAATCCGAGGGGCGATGCAAAGGCGATCACAACCAGAAGTGGTGCTTCATATAATGGACCCGCTATTCCTACTACCTCTTCTTCTTCTCTCCCGAAGGTAGTGGAAAGTGAACCTGAGGCGACCAAGGACAAGGAACTTCCTACTAATAACGGAGGTACCGGCAATGTCCATCCTCAGGTTGTCCCGAAACCCAAGACCAAACCTGGAGTTGTTTTTGAACCTCCAGTTGACAACCCCAAATCCAAAACTTCTATTCCTTACCCCTCACGTTTAAATGAGCAAAAACTCCGCGAAAAAGCCAGTCATCAAATGGAAAAAAATTTTCAAATTTTCCAAGAACTACACTTTGACATAAGCTTTGCGGATGCCATCATGCTGATGCCCAAGTTTGCATCAACTCTCAAACACATGCTAAGCAACAAGGAAAAACTGTTTGAAATGGCTAAAACTCCTTTGAACGAGAACTGCTCGCAGCTTCTTAAAGAAGCTTCCGAGAAGCTAGGAGATCCTGGAAAATTTATTCTTCCTTGTATTTTTCCAGGGATGATTGAATGCTTTGCCCTTGCCGATCTTGGTGCAAGCATCAATCGATGTCAGATTCAGTATGGAAGAAGCTTTCTCTTCCGAACTTATTCCTACCGCATGACTCTTGAGCTTGTAGATCGTTCTATATCGGCCCTCTGGCATCGCGAGGATGTATTCGTTAAAGTAGGAAAGTTCCATTTTCCAGCTGACTTTGTGGTTGTTGATTTCGATGCCGATCCTCGGGTTCCCCTCATTGTTGGACGAGGATTCCAGAACGGGTCGTTCTTATTGATGTATTTGAGCAAGAAATCACGTTACGTGTGGTAATGAAGTGTTACCTTTAACCTTGATCAAACTTCGGTACTCCTCAAATTATGATACATGAATCAATAAATCGAGTCGATTTAATTGATATGAGGAGTACTCTCAAGACTTTCTTGGTTATCTTCATAATTCTGTGAGTGGGGATCCCACCACATCTTCTCAACCAATCATTACTCTTCCCCTCTCTCACTGGTTGGGGAGGTGACTTCTTTTCGGAAGAGATCGATAGTTTCGTTAGTGATGAATCAATTCCACCTGGAATTGATGGTGTTTATGATTCGGAGGGAGATATCCTTTATCTTGAGCAATTGTTAAATGAAGATCCATTACCTTCGCCTCCGAAGAGATCACGATTGAGGAAATCAAATCACAAAACATCTACTGAATAATTTCCCGAGGTTGAACTTAAGGACCTACCTCTGTCTCGAGTATGCATTTTTGGAGGGTGATGATAAATTACCCGTCATAATTGCTAAAGACTTAACTGAGGAGGAGAAAACTGCTCTCATAAAGGTCTTGAAGTCACACAAGCAAGCAATTGCTTGGAAACTCTTCGACATTAAAGGTATCAACCCTGAATTTTGTACTCACAAAATCTTAATGGATGATGACTTCAAACCAGCAGTCCAACATCAGAGAAGGGTGAATCCTAAGATTCATGAGGTTATCAAACAAGAGGTTCTCAAACTTCTTGATGCCGGTTTAATTTACCCGATCTCTGATAGTCCTTGCGGGTCCCATTCACTGTTCCAAAAAGGGTGGCATAACTGTTGAATGAAGAAAACGAGTTAATTCCAACTCGATTGGTTACGGGATGGCGTGTGTGCATTGACTATCGAAAGTTAAACGAAGCCACCCGTAAAGACCATTTTCCTCTACCCTTCATGGATCAGATGCTTGAGAGATTAGAGGAACGAGTACTATTGTTTCCTTGATGGTTTCTCAGGTTATTTTCAGATCCCCATTGATCCGCTGGATCAAGAAAAGACCACATTCACCTGCCCATACGGAACTTTTGCCTACGACGTATGCCTTTGGCCTATGCAATGCTCTTGGCACGCTCCAACGATGTATGATGGCAATTTTCCACGCATGATCGGGAAACAATGGAGGTGTTTATGGATGACTTCTCGGTCATTGGGGACTCATTTCAAACATGCCTCTCCCATTTAGATAAAATGCTAAAAAGGTGTGAAGACACCAATCTTTGTCTAAATTGGGAGAAGAGCCACTTTATGGTCAAAGAAGGCATAGTCCTTGGCCATAAGATTTCCAAAACCGGGATTGAGGTAGACAGAGAAAAAGTCGATGTCATTGCCAAATTGCCTCATCCTACTACCGTCAAAGGTATTAGGAGTTTTCTAGGTCATGCCGGGTTTTATCGAAGATTCATACAAGATTTCTCTAAAATCGCTCGGCCTATGACCCATCTTCTTGAAAAAGATGCTCCTTTTATCTTCTCACTGAGTGCATCAAGCTTTTGAAACATTAAAAAAAAGCTTACGGAAGCACCCATTCTAGTTGCCCCCGACTGGGATTTACCCTTTGAACTCATGTGCGATGCAAGTGATTTTACTATCGGCGCAGTCTTGGGGCAACGTAAAACCAAGCATTTTTAGCCTATCCACTACGCGAGTAAGACTATGACTAAGGCTCAAACCCATTACACCACTACAGAAAAAGAATTATTAGTTGTGGTGTATGCGTTTGAAAAGTTTCGGCCATACCTTATCTTGACCAAATGTGTAGTGTATACGGATCACTCGGCTCTCAAATATCTCTTTGCAAAACAAGATGCAAAGCCGAGATTGCTCCGTTGGGTTCTCTTCCTACAAGAATTTGATATCATTATACGTGATAAAAAAGGAGCTGAGAACCCGTCAGCGATCATCCATCCCGCCTAGAAACCCTCACCAAGATGTGTTCAAGAAAAAGGAAATAAACGAAACATTTCCTCTCGAAACACTCAATGTGGTTTCTTTTCGTGGAGACTCTTCTACCCCATGGTTTGCTGACTTTGCAAATTACCATGCTGGTAACTTTGTGGTGAAAGGGATGTCGTCCCAACAGAAAAACAAATTCTTTAAAGATGTAAAACATTACTGGACGACCCTACTTATTCAAAATTTGCGCGGATCAAGTCATCGCGATGTGTGATGGTGTGGAAGCTAATGACATTCTCAAGGCTTGCCATTCTGGACCTACTGGGGGACATCATAGCCCCAACTACATTGCCAAGAAGGTGTTTGATTCCGGATTTTATTGGCCCACGATTTACAAGGATGCCCATGAATTTGTCAAAACCTGTGACGCCTGTCAACATCACGGGAATATCTCACAAAGAAATGAAATGCCGCAAAACGCCATTCAAGTGTGAGATTTTTGACATCTGGGGCATTGACTTTATGGGGCCATTTCCTCATCTCGGGTAATAAATACATACTCGTGGCCGTTGACTATTTGTCAAAATGGGTTGAAGCTAAGGTTTGCCTACCAACGATGCCCGAGTTGTTGTGAAATTCTTAAAATCTTTTTTTGCTAGGTTTGGAACTCCACGAGCTATAATCAGTGATCGTGGTACGCATTTGCAATGACCAGTTTGATAGAGTCATGCAAAAGTATGGTGTAACTCACCGTCTCTATACTGCGTACCACCCCCAAACAAGTGGGCAAGTGGAAGTTTCCAACCGAGGGATTAAAAGAATTCGAGAGGACGAGGGCTTAAAACCGTTCCTCTTGGTCGGATAAGCTAGATGACGCACTCTGGGCCTTCCGTACAGCTTATAAAACACCCATCGGGTGCACTCCATACAAGCTTGTATACGGGAAGGAATGTCATCTGCCGGTTGAGCTTGAGCACAAGGCATACTGGGCCTTGAAACATGATTCAGACAGTGATCACCGGAAAGTACAAATGAATGAATTAAATGAACTCCGTGATCAAGCATACGAGAACTCTTTGATCTACAAAGAAAAGACAAAGAAGATTCATGACTCAAAATCAAAACCGCTTTCAACGTCGGTGATCGAGTCCTTCTTTTCAACTCAAGATTGAAGATTTTTCGGAAAACTAAAATCCCACTGGTCTGGACCATTCACCATCACTAAAGTATTTCCATATGGAACCATTGAGTTATCTCAACCCGATGGTCCAAATTTCAAAGTGAATGGTCATCGATTGAAGCATTATTTTGGAGAGGACATTCCTCCTGTAGTTGTCCCGGATCTACAAACTTTCCCCATGAACCAATGAATGCGGGGATCGAGTCAAGCTAGCGACGGGAATCAAAAACAAGTAGCATATGGGTTTTCACCCATATTTCTGACTTCTTTCTACTTTCTACCACCCTAGTGTGGGAGTTGCCCCCGCTGTTGTATATAAGTTTTCTAAAAAAAAATCTTTCAAAATAATGGTCAGTATTTCCCCTTTACGTTCTATGTTTCGGCATAACCGCCGGTACTTTGAATATTGAGGGCAATATTCATTTCTAGTGTGGGGGAATTCTCACGAATTTTATCATGTAATTATACCGCTTAATTCCCTATTTTGGCCAAAATTTTTGAGAGTGTTCTGCACTTACTCACTTATGGTTATCAGTACGCCATGTCTAATAAACAAAAGGATTGGCTAATCCAGGAGCAAACGGCTCTTGGTAAAGATATCTCAAATCCGTTGACGGCTTGCAATTTGCCCAAAATTGTATGGTATTCACCTCACCATATCCTTAAGAGTGAAGAGTTGGCTAGCCCGCAAGTTTATGGCTTGTGGTAAAGGCAGTTGGAAAACCATAATTGGTAATCGCTCACCAAAGATATTTTATCTAAGAGTTGGCTAGTCCGAAGCAAACGGCTTCTGGTAAAGACAAATCAAATCCGTTGGAATCTGGTGGTTTGCTCAAAATCACATGGTTATCAGTGTACCATAGTTCTTACTTGAACTTAAACATTTGGCTACTCCAGAAGTAATGGCTTTTGGTAAAGAGATTCAAAACCATTAAGTTTTTCTCAAAAGATTGCTAGAGACTAGCAATAGTTTAGTGTGGGGGATTGATGAGTGTGTAAATACTCATCATTTTGGGTCAAATCTGAACTGCAAAACACTTAAAAACACTCGAATGCATCAAAATACTGAAAAATATCTCAAAATTTCATTTTATATGTTTCAGATGCAAAGTGTTTAAAATCGATGAAAATGAGCTAAGTTTGCATAATTGGCGCTTTCTCCCCCAAGTTTCAAAAAGTTGTCGAAATAGTCCCTAGCACTTATTTCAAAAGTAAAGTCACCAAAGGTCCTTTTAAAATCATAAGTTGTCAAAATTAGTCCTTTGGTGAAAATATCAAAAGTTTTGAGAAATTACAAGTTTGGTCCTTTGAGTTTCAAATTTGGCAAAAATAGTCCTTGGAAGTTTGAAAATGTCCATTTTGGTCCTTGTACTATTGAAACTTGTCATTTTTAGTCACTTGGAACAACTTTGGAAGAATGGCAGATTTGGTCCTTCAAGTTTGGGAAATTTCAGTTTTGGTCCTTATGATATTAATAAACAAAAAAACCAACCCTTGGACCTTTAAACCCCTTTGGACCCCTGCCAAACACCTTGACCCCTCCATTTGACCCCCCTTTCATATATTAATCCCCCAGGTCAAACCGGTCAACAAACACACCCCATTTCCCGCCCACCTTCTTCCTCACCAAATCCACCTGCAAACACTCAATCTACCCATCCTTCCAGCTCTTCCCCCACTCTCCATGTTCCCCCCACCTCAACAACCAAACAAAAAACATTAAATGCTTCTTCCCCCTTTGCACTCAACCCCCACTGGCATATAACCATTTTGGCGCCAAAAAGTGATCAAATGGCCAATAATAAATCAAGCCATCCAATGGTCCCAAATGCATGTGGGAATAGCTCAGAAGTCAAGTGGAAGCCTTTTGGTGTATAAAAGGAAGAAAGAGAAGCAAGAAGAAAAGTAGATTTTAGTTTTAAAAATTTCATATATGTCGTTTTAATATAAATGTTTTAGTTTAAGTTGGAAACTGTAATCTTTTGCTTTATTGTACTAAACTCAAGTCATATTATCAGTGTAATCTACTTTTAAGCATCAATTTCAAAGTTTAACTAAGTTTCATATTTTTGTGTTTACTGTTAAAAACTTCAGTTTCAAACTCTTATGTCCAAGCTTTTAGTAGCTTATTTTTAAGTTTAAATAAGCTTATTGAAGCTACTTATAGCTTTTGGTAAGCTCATTATTCAGTTTCAAGCAAGTTTGATATCTGGTCAACGAAAGTCAAACTGAGCTCATTTGGAAATGGAAATGATATTGGGTTGATGCAGAGCATGGATTTGGGTTAAATTTGAAATAGGGTATGGTTTAGAATAGGTTAGTGGTTCTTGTGATCTTTGGCAAGCCATGGTGGCTAGGACCAAATGTAAGTTCAAGTAAGAAAATTGCTTAACTGCTTCGTGATATTTGCTTGTTGTTTCTACAGTTTTTAATTCATATTCATTAATAGGAGTATAGTTTAATTACTGGCATTGGTGAGATTTAAGTATAGGGTAACATAGATTGCATTTCATAGGTGTTAAGTTGTTTCATATAAGCGCTTCACCTGCTAGAGGGTTAGATATTAGTTAAGTCTAGTTACTGTAATCGAGATAGGTTAGAATAAGCAAACCTGTCACCATTTGCACATTAAATCAGCAAAGTCAAACATCACCATGAAACTGTCTTAAATTCATCTCTGTTGGAATTTTCAAAAATCAAAAGCTTAATCTGTTAGGATCACTAGAGTAGCTTGCATCAGTTTCATTATACCATAAAACATCAATCTCAGTCCATAAATTGGTTTCAAAGTTCATTAAAGTCAAAATCTCAAAATTTGTCAAAAAGTCAAAAGTGTAAAATCCAGTTTTCACCCAACTGGGATGATTTTTCATTGATTCATTCTTGGATCAATTTAAGTGAAATTTTGGGTTTTATAACTTCAGTTGGTCTAGTTTCTTAATATGATTTTTATTGATTTTTGGTAATTTTGTACAAGCTTCAAAACAGCTTGTCAATTTGGTCCAAAATCCCCTGTGCACACACTCAGTGTATACTGAGTGTGCACAGGCTTTGTGCAGGGCTTATCAAAAGCTCAATTGAGCTTATCTCAGGCTCATTCTTGGTCTATAAGTAGCTAGCCAGGTCTACTCTAAGTTCCAACATCTGTTTTAAGTTCCACTTATTGAGTAGCTTGTTTCAAGCTATAAAGTAGTAGGTAAAATCATTGTGTGCACTTGGTTTTCAAATCATCAAATCTGAGTAGCTTGTACAATAGAGGTTAAGAGCAGTTGTGTTTGGTTGCTTTTGAGTAGTGTTAGCATAATTTAGCTTCAGTAATAGTTTGGTGCTTATTTGTGGCTTTTGGCTTATTTTGAGTGCTTATTTATAAGCACTTTGCATTGCAGCCCATAATCTTGCACATAAGCCACTATTTTTATATTTTTCTTAGATTCAGAATATTATTTTAGACTTTTCTTGAATTTTTTCAGATTTTTCTAGTTCAGCTTATATTTCTTCATTTAAATCAGTTTTTAGTACTTTTTAATTAGCTTTTAATACAATTAAATCAGAAAAACTTCAAAAAAATAAGTTTTCATTTTTCCTAGGTTAAGATAAATATAAAAAGTCAAAAAAAATATTTTTCCAGATTTTTCATAGTTTAATTTGTAATTTTTAGCAATTTAAGTAGTTTCAAATAGTTTTTAATTCATAGAAAATAGAAAAATAATCAGAAAAATATAAAATTAGTTTTGAAAATTCTCTTTAGTTATTTTAGATTTTTCTAAGTCATAATTTCATTTTTCTAGCTTTATTTCATATTTTCTTGTATTTTAGGGTATTATTAAATAAGTAAAAATAGTTTTTAATTAATAATAATTAGATAAATAGTTTTAAAAATGATTTTCTTTTTCTAGAAATTTTCTCTTATCATTAGGGTTGTAAAAATGTCATTTTTATATTTTTAGGATTAATATTGTTTCAATTTCACATTTTCTTTTGTACGTCACGTAGTTTTTAAGTTAAATTTTATAAAAGAAAAATTAAAAACATCATTTTGCAAATAGTGATAGCGTTTATTTAA
This sequence comes from Chrysanthemum makinoi, assembly GCA_910596185.1. Classification (NCBI taxonomy): domain Eukaryota; kingdom Viridiplantae; phylum Streptophyta; class Magnoliopsida; order Asterales; family Asteraceae; genus Chrysanthemum; species Chrysanthemum makinoi. The sequence goes on along the minus strand of OU343225.1, from coordinate 2,253,645 downwards.
TATAATTTATCTTTTTAATTTTCTTTAATTTGCATTTAAGCCCTGTAATTTATACACTTTTTCTTTAGGTATAATTGTTCATAATCAATCATAACCTTTTCCCATTCAAATTCTCTCGATCACTATTCGTTTGATTATTCATCGCACAGCTCGTTGGGACATAACGACCTGGGGAAACACTACACTCCTCTGATCTTAATTGCATTGGTGTCTGGACTGTTTATTACGGTTGGCCATTCACAAGTGGCTAACTTGTGTGATAAAACTTGACGGTTCACCATCGATCAGCAGTATCTCTCGCAATCCACTGGACGCGCTCTAGCTCCTCTAGTCGTCCGTGCATCTGGGCTTGACCTCTGCCCAAGGCTCGTGTCTCTGGCTGTCCAACTCTCGGCGTCCTCAACACGAGTCTCAACCCTAAAACCCGGTCGAATCCTCTACGGTGTCTCGAGCTCCATGCTCTCAAACAACACATCGCGGTAACTCGGTCTAAACCCTCCACACGCTGCTCGCAAGCTTGCAAGCGTGTTGGATCGACTCTCTCTAGCTGATCGGTATGGACTCCTAGCAGAGTCTCATGAGAGTCCAGCTGAATAAATATCCTCTCGGTGAGGGTGGATCCTGTCTGGAGATCACGATAGGTGCGGCTCGGCGCCTCAACCGGTGCGGCTTCCTCGATGGTCTCAAGGCTGTCTAGTGGCGCGAAAAGGCGCTCCATGTCCGCTGCAGATGGTATGAATGAAGGTGATGATGGTGTAGCTTCGGACCGGCGATATGTGGTACGAAACAAATCAAGCAATCAATATCTCTCAAGCAACCTCACTCTTTCTCCTCATTGTGGAGGAAGCGACCCCTCTGTCCTAGTCCAACTGGTGCATCAATGTCCATGTCATCGCTCAACCTCTGAGCCATTCTAGAGCTCTGTCCTAAATCCTGAATATTTTGGACAATTTCCAGATCCTGTGTACTCATATCAGTTGCTGTGGAAACATGCCCGGGAACACTCTCAATCGGCATAAGCTCTGGTAGTTCCTCCTCAGGATCCTCTTAGGATCCGGATTCTTCCGTGTCTTCCTCAGTAGGAATCGGTAGATCTCGAGTCTCGATGAGGTGGTGACTTCGTGATGATGGTGTCGATGACTCGAAGTAGTAGAAGGACCCATGTTGCGGTCTGGGTCATCCGAGAAGCTAGTGCGAGGCAAAATGATGAATACCGCTCGATATCCGGTACTCTCACAATCTTACGGGTTTATGCCCTGTGCGTCAACAAAGCGATGGAGTGGTGGTAGGGTAGGTATAGATGGAGTAGGTGCAATAACTAGCGAAATTTGGCTAATGTGGCTGAATATACGGATCAGTGGCTAAGTGTGCAAGTTGACGGATGGTAGGTGAGTGAGCAAGTAGGATGTCCTCCCCGAACATCGTGAGGGGAAGGTTTGAGTGAAGCATGGTTGTGACAAGGCGGTGCATATGTGTAAGTATGTGGAAAAATATGCTCATGATGAATATGAAATAGTGCATAAGTAAATAGGAAATAAAACATGTAATCCTATTTAAATAAACTCTAAGTAAAATGGCAAGTAAGGCAAGCGGCAATCGGCGGTCGTAGTATGATATTTTTGTAAAAAGTAGTTATAGTTTAGGGTTTATATGTACCTAGTTCTCTACAACTCAGGCTCTCATGCCAATCTGTAACACCCCCAAATTTTGTTTAGCGGAAGCATACGTGTCATCGGGGAGCGTTACGGGATTGGTGGATCATAACACAAGTAATAAAGAACGGAATACATGCTCCGTTTAACTTCATAAAATATTTTAAACCATTATCTTACAATATTGTTTTAGATAAATGGGCACATCCCATAATTTTTAGTGGTCCCAAAGTAAAAACATCATTTTGTGTAAAAACACTTCTTTAGAAATTACTATGACCATTCATCCGCCTCTTTCCTTGCATCCATGAACACAACTAAGCACCTGAGAAAATATGCTAAAAAGGTCAGCTAAAAGCTGGTGAGTTCATAGGTTTAAATTAAAATAGAAAGTTGGACCATAAGCAAAGTCATATATTCATTACAACGAATATAATGATATATGTATGAATGTCTATTACGTTAGCTCTAAGTTCATGCAACCGATACTCGACATGGTTTCCATGCTAAAAGATGTCATCCAATATAGGGGCCCATAGCAAGTGTTTTGTCCCTCAACACTTGATTCCGACATGGTATACGTTTCGCCTTGGCCTAAGCATGGCCAGCCGAACGGAGGAGTCACCCTCAATAGATCTATTTATAACATTCGCGTTTCCCAATGGGAAATTGACGGTTCATGAAAAAAGGGCAGTCTCTAGGGACATAAGGGCTTAGGCTACACCACGTAATAGTAAACATGTAATAGTTTTGGTCCATAAAAAGGTTTTTGCATATTTCTCACCCCAAAGTGTTTAAAACAGTTTATCAAGTAAAATAGGGGCTATGAAAACTCACCTTAGCAAATGTGCAATCCAAAATGTGGGATTAGTGATTGTTGTGGAGCGGCACCGACACGCGACCTAGATAAGGAGGGCAATGTTTTAGTTCATTATTTTAAGTATTGCTTACTCAAAATAGTTTAATTGTATTAAAACTAAACTTTAGTTTGTAAAAGTTATAAAAATGATCTTACTAGTAAGTATACGAAGTATATATATACTCTTCATGTTGACATTAATATGGTTTTAATATCCAAAGTTTGATATGAAAAATAATTATAACATTCCACTAGTAAGTATATAAATGTGTATATACTTATTTAAGTTGACACAAAATGGTATTGTCAAACTTATATATATATATATATATATAATTGATTTATTTTCTAATTGTATTTAGAAAATATTCAAGTTACATTTGAAGACTTTCGAATTTAATATATGATAAAATGACATAGTGGTCTTTAGTTATTTATCAAACTTGTTCTTAATATATAAAGTTCTAGACAGGAAGTTTACTTGACATGCATTCATTTACACATTGTCGTTAAATTTTGACGTAACCATATTTAAGTGAATTATGTTTTTAAAGCACTTGATTCTTGTATTAATACTTTTACACTCTATCGTTTGTCGTTACAAGTATGTTCATATTTAAGTTAGAGGATTTGAATTATCTGAAAAGAAAAATATATATCATTGGACAACCGGTTTACGTTTTGAGTTCCTGACTTTGGTACAATGGTATATTAGTCACTTTGATGATCACGATTGAATTGTGTGGCCCGTCTCACGTTCACAGGTCTTGGGCTCGGGCCCGAAGTGGGTTTGTACTAGGAAAGATTTTTAGCTTCTTGGTTAGCCTATACACTACCATGGATAACATATGGGCTATGTATGGCCCATCGTGGCATGAGGGGAATTTTTACACAACTTTCTAGTATTGCATAATTTCATTTCAAAGTTTTTGTACTAGTATAACTTTATAAGTAGACTTATACCAAGCTTTTAAGAGGACATGTTACCTTCCAAAACTCTATCACTAGCGAATCAATATTGGCCTTAAAAGGGAAAGTAGCCAAGTGCTCCAACTTGATTATTTTGGTGACACAAAATACCTCCTCGATTGAGGCCTTATGACTAACCATTAGTCTTACACAAAAGGTTATACCTTTCGACCTGAGTTAATGTGCAAAACAAACTGCGGTTTTGTTTCATTCTTGCCGTGGTATACTCGAGGTGTAAAGGAGTTTTCAAGCGATATACCGTTAACTCGAGGTTAGACTCAAACCAAGAGTGTCGTGACTGATGTGTTCGACACACACCTTGTCCACCTGATTCGGCCATAACAATCAGAATTCTCAAGGGCACATATTAACTTAATATGCTAGAACAAGGATGCGGTATGACCTCATGATAGTTGAGTACTACTCGAACCCGCTTCACTAGATTATCATACTACGCAAATCCTCGAGTACTAAACAAGGTAGTGAACTAACATTAAATTTCCGGATCAATACTATGGACATAAACATGGTGCTTACGTCCTACAAGATTTATAGAGCTAACTTTCACTGATCTTGGGTTCGGATACTCGACAGAAAACAAGACCCAACAAAACAACACTTCACAGTTTAGTAAATGTCTAACTTGTTTTCGGTTTTAACTAGTGATACCCACGTTTCCACTAGATTTACGACATCTATGTTACTCGAAATTTTTATAAAACTTAACTGTCATGTCTCCTTGGTTCATACTCTCGGCAGACAGAAAACTCAAACAAATAGAAACCTTAATAACATCTAGTTCCCAGACTCAATAAAACAATCACTAGTAGTTTTTATGAAAATTCATCTTTGTCCAGTTTATTTGCTTTATGCTTTCGGCGAGGAACAACACAAGAGGACCCAACAACAAATAAATTTTTACACGAGGCAATAACCTTTACCAAAAAGAAATAAAACTTATACATATCAAGACACTTAGTTTCATAATCAAGTATTCATCAACTCGAATGGTAAATCTTAACAAGATGAGGTTTAGAAATTTCTTACAACAAGCTTGATGACAAGAAATCCGAAGGCCAACCCAAGAGTTTATCATACAAATTCCAATCGATTTAGAGCAAAACACCAATGATGTTTCTTCACTCCTTAGAGCTTCCTTATCTTTTTGTGGTGGGATTTGAAGTGTGACACTCTTGGGGGTCTCGGCTGAATTAAAAAGGAAACACAAGAGGAGTCTTTGAGCAAGTTTTCTCATCTTATAACTTGGTTTGAAACCAAATTTAGTTAACTTCCAAAACTATACGAATCTTGGATATTGGCTCAAGATAGATTGGTGTGAAGATATGTTTCTTCTTAGGTGGTTTATCTTGATTTTCCTTGGATTCCATCGAAGGGTAGCCGGCACATCAAGAGGGGATTTGGGAAGCATAACTTTCATGGATTTGGCATGAGATAGGAGGATATGTTGGATGAACATGTTGGGTTATCCCCTTTTGGGGAGATTCGACCTAGGTGGGATGTGCAGGGCTAGAGGAGGAAGAAGAAGATATGATATCTTCATTCTCTGCTTTTGTGTTTGGCCTTTTGTCGTGTGTGGGATAAGAAGACAAGGGAGATTATCTCACTTTTTTATTTAGTATATTTATTCATTCATTTATGTAAGTATATGTATGTAGGATACTTATTGTATAAAATGTATGCATATACATTATACTTATGTATGTTTGTACTTAAGTCTTATAAAAGTTATTGCTCAAATGGATGTGTGTTAAATACTTTGTGTCCCGTGGTCTTCACTCCTGGATTTAAGACTTCTATTATTATTATTATTATTATTATTATTATTATTATTATTATAAAGGCATTGCATATATACCCGCTAAAACTTGCATATTTGCATGTATACCCAAAACATGCTTAACTTGCATTGTACATCATACATTGAAAACTTGTATTTTGGGGAAATATGCAAGTTTTTTAAGTTTTAGTGGGTATATATGCAATTCTCTCTATTATAAAATATACTAAAACCCATAATGAAACGGGGTTCAAAACAATGCAGAATCGATTAGTTCGATATACGGATCCATTCAAAACGATTCACTCATGGCCGGAAAAAGGTGATTTAATAGTGGTTTTGGTTATGTTAGGATATTAAGGGGTGATGATGTTTTTCATCCGCATATTTTTGGCTAAGCCAGAGGTCGTAGCTACATCTTGAGACAGGTTAAGCCATCAGTTCTTCATCCGCATGTTTTTGGTTATGAGGAAATGATATCATCAATTCTCAAGGAAACCCGCATTTAAAATGATATCATCATTACGTGTTTTTAAATTATTGAAATTAGTTGTGGTGATGCTGCAATGTTTGTCTACTTTTATGGGTTTATTCGTTTGATTCTGTTTTCTTTTGGTTTCTTAGATGAGAATGATGATGTCTTTATTGTAAGAGGTTGTTGTGGGGTGATGGTCGGCTTTCGGTCTTTGGCTTATACAACGGTTATTGTTTATTGTTGTGAGCCTTTAAGTTGATATTCCCTTTTTGAGCACGGCCTTTCGTACTCCAATCCGTACAAAGAGAATTATTCAGCACACTAAAATCGAGTGGATCTGCTTACATATTCATGAAAAGCCGGGGTTGCAACATGTTATGAAACTAAGACAACAATTATTACTAATAATAAGAAAGAGTTAAACGCCTCCAAGGCCTATAAATAGAAGCTATGTTATAATCATTATGTGTAACTTGGCATGGCGATATACTTTTGTCGCAGCCACAGCGTGCACTTTGTTTCGTATCTGTATCCACGAGGTTTCTATGGAACTCAAGCCTCGTTTACAGCTGCGTGCAAAAAGAAATGCTCTACTATCATTGGCTTTTGTATATCCAACTAAAGCCAGTCACACCTTAAAGGGTTGTAAGACCTCATTTGTTTACTTTATGTTCACACAATTTTTGTTGAATACATTAAGTTTCGAATGTTGTTTTGACTGTTTATTAAATAATAATAGGAAAATACTAACGACAGCCAACTTTTCACAAAATTCGCTAATATAAAGACATAGTAAGAAACATGCTCCGCATTTTTCGCTAAAATGACAAATAAAAAGGGTGAATGTAATTTGTGTATGAGAAATTTTAGGAGATATTTGTAATTTTTAGATGATTTTGAATGATTTTTGTTAGACATGCTGTATTGTCTTAGCTAAATTTTTGAAAATTAGTTGTTAACAACAACCCTAAAGACATTGTTAGCAAAACCCATAATAATATGGCTATTCTGTACCAACTGCATAATTAGAAAAAAGAAGTTTCTTGATTACCGAAGTAGAGTTAAATCTTAAACTGCAACCAAAATACATGGTAACCTACTTAGCTAAGAGGCCAAGGGCCCTTATGCATGATACCTTAGTGATTATTTAAATCAAGTTTTTGCTTTTCCTATTCATACTTAGCCCATGCCTGAATTTACATAAGAATTAATTTTTGTTTATGCAATAATGTATGGATTTTCCTAAATTGATTTCTAATATTCTTAATTACATATTCTTATTGTATTGTAACTCAGGGTGAGGCGCAACACAATTTATGTATTTGTTGGCGACGATAAGCCATTACAACGTGAGAGCCTAATTTTTTTTTATTAATACTTTGAGATAGATGGAGTTAGGAGTTAATATCTATTAATTCAATTATTTTTATTTATTTATTTATTTATTTATTTATTTATTTTTGAGTATATTTTGTTGTAGAGACAATATACATAGTGGTGGTTGTTTTGTGAGATAGATGGAGTTAGGAGTTTGAAGGTGCATAATGAAGAAGACAAGGCCAAGATTGGTGTTCATGGTATGGACCGTGTTGTGGCGGATGTTAAGGAGGTTTTGTTTCGGTATTTGTTTTAACTTTGGACCGTGCTTGATTAATATAGATTTGGGTTGAAACTATCGTGTTGTGGCGAAACTTTTTAAGCAACCTACTGTTGAAAATGCATCATCTGTAAAAAAAGGCATAGTTGAGTCGTATCTTTGAAGTACCTGAGTCTATTAATTATTTGGTGAGACTATCTTATTAATTTCTTCTAGCGTTAGTTAATCATTTATGGAATCAGGTTGGATTAGCTTATCTTTACGGCTTCAAACTCTTCTAGAAGTTGCATATAAAGATTCATATTTTTATGTAAAAATCATTCAGCTAGACTAATTAACGATATTGTCTGTCCAGTTATAAATCTTATAACTAATTAAGGGTTTTATGTTTTTCAGGCTTCGTATGAGCTTTCAGAGACCTTATTTGAGGATGTTGTTGTTGAATTTTCACAAGCATATGGTTTTGAGCTGCTATATCTTGCACATTTTGACTCAGTACATATGGTTTATCAAAACTTTGGTCATAGCAACATTGCACATTCTGAGAAACTTTACAAGGCATGTATTGGTACATATGTTGTAAGTTTATTCCTTTAATGGAATTTGATATATGAAGCATTTGCAGAACAATATTTTGCCCGCATACCAACAGCCCATCAACACGGCATTCCGTAGTAACGCAGCGGGCTCACCTGCTCGTTATTAATATTATTTATAGGCCTGAGAGCGCTGGTGTTTTTTCGCAACTAAGGGAAACCAACCACTCTTTGTTCCCGGCTGGGAACAAACCAAAGAGGGTGACATGGAGCATACGAGGATGACATGGAGTATAATTTACGTCCAGGGATGGACTTATGTAGTAACTATGGGGGGCCGGTGCCCCCCAAGGCTAGCCGAAAAAGTTGAGATTTTAGTGTAATTTTTTTTAAATTTTTTACCTTTTTTCGAAAGTGATCCCCATCCAAAACTCAAATTGTCCCTCATCCACATACTAAAACCCAACATTCAACACTATAAAGCCTTATAAATCCTTCATCTCTAAGTAAAAATACTCGATTTGTCATTACAATCTCAGTTTTTTCTTCCGTATTTTGTTGATTTGATATATATATTAAGTAGGAAACTTTCTTTTCTTTGATCTATGTGGGATTCAAGACTTTGTTTTCAGACAAGTAACTAGCCCGAAGTTCTAGAGACAAATAACATCATCTTTGTCGTAGTAATCCATATTATTTACAGGAAGTATTTAAATTCAATAATTCTGTTATATTACGCATTCTATGAACTTGAATTGTCGATTTGTTCAAAATCACAAGTACAATACTGATATTTTCTTTTATTTATAAGCTATGGGAAATTAGTTGCTTTGCACCTATAGATTAACGAGACTCACTCATGAGTACATGTAATATTTCTTGAACCGGTCTCCTTCTAGAAGCTATTTTGTTGGGTACAAAAAATAACACCATTTACCTTTCAATCGCGTCATAACAGTGATCGAAAACACGTTTTAATCACCATAACATAATCGCCACCTCCTTCGTTGTATATCACCGCCGCAGCCTCCGCTGAATGTCGCCGTCACCATTGTCTTAGGGAATCATTATATATCTAATGGAACCATCAGCTTTCCTCCTTATTTGTGTCTAATATTCTTGCCTTACCATGTTCTTCATTTTGTTAGTGATCTTGGTTATATTGCAATGTATGTACTTATTAGTAATTACATTAGAAGGCATATCAAAGGTCCTACGTTTGTATGATTTAACCTAGCATGAAGTTAGGTCTGGTATTGTTGATATATGGGTTTATAAATACCATCCCGGAACATCATCTAGGACTACATGGTACAAACAGCAACCCAAGTGACCCATGTAACAGCTTCAACGATTGACCAATTAGAATAGATGCTGTGCACCAGCCTTGCATTTATCATGTTTGGGGGTGAATTTTAGAACTTAAAGTTTGCAAATTTTTGTACCTCATAATGAAAGTTGTTCTAGAGACGTAATATTAGAGCTGGATATCACAAACCGCTAACTCAATAACTTGGTCCATATGTGTTTTTTTTAGACCTGGACTGCAGGTTGATATGGGTGAGTTGTAGAGTTAGGCTAGATGATTAACAAGTCATACGGGTCACAGACGATAGACAATTCACTCAGAACATGGAATCATGGGTCAGACAGTGGTCACAAAGTATGCATGGATGTGAACCCATCCTTGAGCTGTTCAAGAATCGTTCTACCCGCCTTCAACTTACAAAGAGCTGCACCCTTTGACCTGTAGGCATGGACGGACCCACATGGGAGCCGGGTGTGGCACGGGCTACACCCGATTTTATGTCACGAAGTGTAAATTTTTTATAAAATATGTCTTTTTTGGGCACGTGCAACCCCCAATTTTACCTAATAAGTCCTTTATATGGCAACTTTAGTACTCATAATCATTTAAAAAAAAAATGTGCAACACCCTCTAAAAAATCCTAGGTCCGTCCTGCACTGTAGGACCCGTTTTCTACAGTTTGGGTTGCCCAAATCAACCAAGCATCAGTAAAAATTCAACACAATTGTACCCGTAACTTGAACAGCAGGTTATAAATTCCGGTTCTAGTTGTAACCACAGCTTTAGTGGTGATGGCGTTTACATATTGTCATAACATAAAAAAGATCAAATTGGTGACTTATATTGATCGGGTGTTAATGACAATGTAAGTGTTGAAGTCATTGTTATGCAATGTTTCCCATATTCAACACGTCAATTACTGACAGGAAATTATTATTCAAGTGAGATACAAATTACGTAAAAGAAAAACTCCTAAATATCTTTACTCAACGGCAACTTTTTACACGTTTATATCATCTAGCTTACACCTAATCTCTTCTCTTCTCTTCTCTACTAATATAATGGAAAAATGGTCAATTCTTGAAAGTGAAAACTTAAAATTTGGTCAACACCCAAACAATGCATTCGAACTAAGATAAAACTGAAAAGTTTGGTCAACACATTATAAGAAAATCTCTACTAATATGGAAAGGAAGCTATGAATAATTAACATAATATGTAATCTTTTCTAATATTTAATTGATTCCTTTGTATTTCTATGAAACCAATAAAAAACACTTCATTAAGAAGTCATCATCTTTAATATCTTATGTATATATTGATTTGAACTAATATGAAACCGAACATTATATAACACACTAACAATCGAAACGCCGAATGAGTCAATCGATGAACGTCATCATTTACCTAATAAAAATTATTTTCATTCCTTCGTTATTTTTTTGTTTGAATAATGCCATCGGAATTATTATATACGTATTCGTAAAAAACGAAAGCGTAAAAGACGAGGACATTATAAGATGTTGATAATATCATAAGATGTTGATAAGTTATTGATCAACATGGTTGTACGAAAGTATAGGCAACACTAGATGAACAATAGAACCTTTATTGGATCTAAGCTGCAATAGTCAGCTTAGATTAATACTATCCAAATGTTACAAGATTAGATTAATGTCAATGAGACAATAATCATATGAATGTAAAGACAAGACAAGATCAGTGAAATGATCGAGAGAAGAAGAGAGTGATACAAAAGACTGCACACACAAGTGTATGTAACCCTAGAATAAGGGACTTATTAAGTAGAGAATTAAGTTACATTAAGACCCCTCTAACGGCTATAAAAATGCTCTTCAGCAGAAGCAGAGAAGGCTTCAGTAGAAATGATAATCTTGGAACTTTAAACCACAAATGCTTTGTCACGTTTAACCTACTAAGCAAGCAAAGAACATAACTTGAAAGCCATTAGGAATTGATAGAGTGACATGTTTGATTATTACCCCAAAATTCAACATTCCCCCTTAATATGATGGGCAAACATATCAAACAATATCAATTTTTCACACAAAAATTTATGTTGATAGACAGGGAGGTTCTTTGTAAGTATGTCAGCAGTTTGGTTTGAAGAGCTAATCTTTTTAGCATTTATAACACCTCTAGCAATTTTTTCCCTGATGAAGTGAACATCAATTTCAAAATGTTTTGATCTTTCATGAAAAACAGGGTTGACAGCAAGTTGTAAAGCAGATTTGTTATCACAAAATAGATTGACAGGAAGATTGATGTCAACTTTTAGATCCTTTAGGATTTTTGAATCAAATGATTTCCAAGGTGCGGCAGTAGACATAGATCTATACTCTGCTTCGTGAAAGATTTTGAAAGAGTGTTTTGTTTTTTACTTTTCCATGAGATTAAACAGTCATTAAAGAAAACACAATAACCTGTGACAGATTTTCTGGTTTTCTTGCATTTGGTCCCACATCATATCACTATATCCTTCAAGATAATTTTCAGAGTTGCTAAAATTGTACCTTAGACCTTTTCCAGGAGCTCCTTTTAGATACCTCAGAACATTGAGGGCACATTCAAATGAGATTTCAAGGGAGAATGCATATATTGTGCGGACAATGAGGCCGAGTATGAGATGTCGAGGTCTTGTATGGGTGAGATAGATAAGTTTCCCAAGTAACCGATAACCAGTGATGTTGACTAGTAAGGGATCATCAGCAGTGGGAATGTATGGAAGCACAGAGTTGGGTTCCATAGGAGTGGACTGAGGTTTGCATCTAAGAAGACCAAATTCTTTGAGGAGTTCAAGACAGTATTTTCTTTGGGAGAGACAGATGTCATTCCCAGTTTTTAAAACCTCAATGCCAAGAAAGTATTTTAGATTTCCCAAGTCTTTGATATGAAATTTTGATTTTAGAAACTCTTTGAATAGATTTATCTCATCAATACAGTTTCCAGTAAGAACAATATCATCCACATAAACAAGAAGAGCAATAAACTTGTCATTCTCTGTTTTGGTGAACAAAGAGTGATCATTAACAGATTGGACAAAGTTGTTCTCCTTTAAAACACGACAAGTTTTCATTCCATTTTAGGGAGCTTGTTTTAGACCATATAGAGACTTAACAAGTTTACAAACTTTATTTTTATTGTTCTCATTACAGAACCCTTTGGGAATGGTCATGTAGATATCCTCATCAAGATCTCCATACAAGAAAGCATTGTTAACATCAAGTTGAAAAAGAGGCCATTTGTTTTTTACTAAGGCAATAAGACACATGACAGTAGACATTTTTACAACAGGAGAAAAAGTTTCATCATAGTCTATTCCTTCCCTTTGGTTGTAGCCTTTAACAACTAATCTAGCCTTGTATCTATCAACTTCACCATTAGCTTTATATTTGATTTTAAAAATCCATTTGTAACCAATAGGAGTTCTATTAGGAGGTAGATCAGTTATATCCCAAGCATGGTTTTCATTTAAGGCTTCAATTTCAGAATTCATAGCATCTACCCAATTACTATCAAGGATAGCTTCTTCATAACAGGTAGGTTCAATACTTTTATTAAGACTAGAAGCAAAACAGTAATTATCTTTGTTAAGATTAGAGTAATTAACAACTTTTTCAACACCATATTTGACTTTTCCTTCAACAATAAAGTCTTTTAGATTACTGGGCAACTTAGAAACTCTAGTTGACCTTCTAGCAGTATTGGCTGGCAAGCCTTCTTCTTGAACAGAATTTTGAGTTGAATCAGAAGATGTATCAGCAGAATCAGAAGGTGAATCAATAGGATGTGATTCATGTGATATAGTGATCTCAGAGTGTGTATTTTCATCTATGGAAGTTGCAACAGGTTCATCATCCCTAGTAGGATGACTCAAAACTGTGCTATCATCATGGGAATCAAAGAAATTTTTATGATTTAAATCTTTAGGCACATAAGTTTCAACAAAGGTTTTGACCAGGTATTTTTCATTTTGAAAGGAAAAACAGTTTCATAAAATTTGACATCTCTGGAGTAAAAGATATTTTTTGTTTCTAAGCTTAAAAGTTTATAACCTTTTTTTTCATTTGAATACCCAATAAAAACACTTTTTTCAGATCTACTACCAAGTTTATCAGAATTGTTGAGAATGGTGGCATAGCATAAGCAGCCAAAGACTCTAAGAAGAGAGAGTGAAGGGTCATGCCCATATACACGGAAGAAGGGAGACTTGCCAGACAACACTGAAGATGGTAACCTGTTTATGATATAAACAGCACTTAGAACACATTCAGACCAAAGATATAGAGGTAATTCCCCCTGAAACATGAGGGGTCTAGCCACATTAAGGAGATGCCTATGTTTCCTTTCTGCAATACCATTTTGTTGAGGAGTATAGACACAAGAGGTTTGATGTAAAATTCCTTTTTCATGAAAGAAGAGTTGAAGCTTGTTATTGACAAATTCTGTCCCATTATCACTTCTGAATATCTTAACATTGTGTTCAAATTGATTAGATAGCATATGAGTAAAATTAACAATGGAAACATAAACATCATCCTTCCCTTTAAGCATATACACCCAGACAGCCCTAGAATAATCATCAACAATGGTTAAAAAATATTTGTATCCTTCTCTGCTAGTGACCTTGTAAGGTCCCCATACATCAAGATGAACAAGTTGACCAATTTTAGTAGATATATGTTCACTTAGAGGGAATGGTTCCCTGGTTTGTTTGGCTTTATTGCAAGTATCACAAAGATGGTCAGATTCAGATGAATTATCAAGTTTAAGAGTGGATTTAAGAATATGTAGGACTTGATCAGAGGGATGACCAAGTCTTTGATGCCAGAGATTTCTAGAGACATGACAAACAGAAATACAGTTATTAGAAGCAATCTTACATGTGGAATCAATATTAAACATATATAGCCCATTGCATTGTTTACCAATCCCTACAATCCTTTTATGTAAATCCTGTATATAGCAATTAGAATCATTAAACCCAACAACCATTTTATTGTCTCTAGCAATTTTATGAACAGACAGCAGACTGACATTGTACTCAGGAACAACCAGAACATCAAAAAGAGTTAGGTCATTATTGACCTTTAAATCACCAATTTTAGTAATTAAGGCCTGAGTACCATTGGGATGTCCAACAGTTAGACCAAGATTTGAAATGTCAACAACATTAATTAAAAGATTGGCGAAAGCAGTCATGTCTTGATTTGCACGAGTCAACAATCCAACCAAGACTGATGTTTCCAGATAAGGTTTTTGTGTTGTTGTTAAAAAATTTGTTGAAGTTTAGGTTAAACTTGATACTGCCATTAAAGAAAGACTCATTAAGAAGACTCATAAGTCTGGAGATCTGTTTTTTAGACAAAGAGACATGAGAGTTACTAGCAATTTTATCAGTGACATAATTAACTTCGATTGGAAACAATGTTTCTGGCGGCGAGGTTTAGTATTAAAGTTCCTTTTGCCATATCCATCAGGATAACCAACAAGATCATAACATCTATCAATAGTGTGACCAGATTTTTTGCAGTTAGTGCATTTAAGATTCATGTTTGGTCCTCTATTGTTAGGGTGTAAATATAAGGCATCACCAGCAGCCATAATACAGAGAAAGAATAGCAAGACAAAAAGACAAATAGGAGACAGATATAATAAGACAGATCAAGAATTACAGACAGAAATAATATTGCAGACAAACAATAAGAATAATAAGAATAATCAGACAAAGAATAACAGACAGAGATAATAATAAGAATAAGTAGACAAGAAGATAAGACTTTGTAATAAGAAACAACAAGCACCAAGCCTGTGGACTAGGGTAAACCAGAGCAGGTATTCGTACCACTCAAAGGTGGCAGATCAAGATGTTAGTCTACCCGTTTGCACCCACAGAGACTTAAGTACTGTATGTTTAAAGAGAAGATAAGATTTAGACTTCAGAGAAATATGCGGAAGAACAAATCACAATCACCCTAGATTCACTTAGTCTAGGGTAAATTGTAAATTGAAGATAACCGTGATTACGCCAATAGCAATAACCCCAAACCACACCTTTGTTGCCAAAGAGAATCAATGAGCCTGGCCTCGATACCATGTATGCAAAGTATAGGCAACACTAGATGAACAATAGAACCTTTATTCAGATCTAAGCGCAATAGTCAGCTTTAGATTAATACTATCCAAATGTTACAAGATTAGATTAATGTCAATGAGACAATAATCATATGAATGTAAAGACAAGACAAGATCAGTGAAATGATCTGAGAGAAGAGAAGAGAGTGATACAAAAGACTGCACACACAAGTGTATGTAACCCTAGAATAAGGGACTTATTAAGTAGAGGATTAAGTTACATTAAGACCCCTCTAACGGCTATAAAAAATGCTCTTCAGCAGAAACAAAGAAGGCTTCAGCAGAAATGATAATCTTGGAACTTTAAACCACAAATGCTTTGTCCACATTTAACCCCTGTACTAAGCCTGCAAAGAACATAACTTGAAAGCCATTAGAAATTGATAGAGTGACATGTTTGCCACAGATTATTACCCCAAAATTCAACAATGGTCAATATACCAAATTGGTTTTTCAAAAAGATCTTATACGAGTTCCTATAACAAACAAAAAAAACTCCATACATCTCTACTAATCACTTAGTTGTATTCAACTAGGTGTTTGCAATTATATAATAATCTTTTTTTTATGGAAACCAAATCAATTAAATGCCTCCTTCTTCAATCACTTCACTCTCAATGGCGGGAATTTAATTTTTATAAGAGATTCAAACTTAATATGGCAAAGGTTTTCCATTACCTATATAAAGAACCTCAATGTAAACATTCATTTCATATATTCATACTTTTGTTAGAGTTAGGATTAGAATTACAGGTAGAAAGAAAGGAAGCGTGGAAATAAACAATCACAAAAAAGTTGATGATGATCTTGAGGTTGGTTTTCTTATATAATGTGCCGAGTATCTATAATCTCCTTTTCAAGTTTTTGTTCTAAAATCTCCTTTTCTTGGTGGTTTTTTACGCTTGCTTCCCAAAACCCTCTTCCACATCGTAACCCTTTTTTCAACCCATAACTTATATCCTTTGGAATTCTTAAACTCGCACAACGTGAGTGGATTGCCTCCTCATTATTTGCGTTTGAAAATTAGATGCCCGATTATTCTTTTAAGGAATCTCGATCCGGCAAATGGATTATGTAATGGCACGAGGTTGATATGCAAACGTTTTGATCCTAATGTCATCGATGTTGAGATTGCTATCGGACAGCACGCTGGAGTTAGAGTGCTCTTGCTAAGAATTCCTCTTGCTCTATATGAAGAAGACATGTTCCCTTTCAAAATAAAGATAACAAAATTTCCTGTGCGAGTTAGCTTTGCGATAACTATTAATAAAGCTCAGGGCCAAACAATACTTATTGATATATTCACCAAAAACACGTGACATGATAAACACACATATAAATACTAGACGAGTACCAGCGCTTTGCGGCAAGTTCCTAGCGGCAGATAATTAACAATATGCGATATTGTGGTAAGTGTTTCAGTAACATCACGATTATTCAATCAAGCAAAAATTCTTAACTTGTATCAAAGAACATATAAAAATATTTATTGAAACTGAAAATAAAACATTACATCAATTATGAGATAACTAACAATGCACATTACTCGTCGTGTAAAATTTCTTAGTACACAAAGATATGAGGTGTTGAATCCTCTTTCACCGAACTCTTTGATTGGCTTCACTTTGTAGTTATCATCCATCAATGTATGGTATTTGACCCAATCAAAAAAACTTCAAACCTAAGAAACTTAACAAAAATATATACACCGGTTGTATAATGTATTTTGACCAAATAAAAGTTTGAAGATTTGGGTATTAAACATAATGTTTTGAAACCCGGGTCGACCCGGGTGGTTCAACTGGTTGAATCGTTTTGGTCGAAAAATGAATCGATTTAAACCGGGTCAACCCGACGGGTTGGGATGAACACGGGTGAAATTAAACCGGGTCAACCCGTCGGGTTTGAAGCGTCCCGGGTCAACTCGATTTTCGATGTGTATTAATAGTTTCCTTTTGAAATATATGTTTTCAACATTTCTATTTTTAGTTTCAACTTTTTACTTTTTGTTTTTTCCTTTATATATAGTATACGCGGATACCCTGTGACGATTAACGGGAGAAATAGATCTCGATGAGGCCTGATTTACCAGTTTGTATCGGTTTAAACGGGGTCCTCTTGGTTCATTTTCGGATTACTTTTATTGGTTAGTCAAACCGGTGGCGAAACCGGTTCCCGGTTGAACCCGTTGGTCCGGTCCAGTTTTCAAAACTATATGTACCATCAACTTGTTAGCTTGTATGAAACTTTGTGTGTTTTATTAATTTGTATAATGTGTATAATAACACGTACTTTTCATTTTAGGGTGTTTTAAAAATAACATTAGTTAGTGTGTTTAATTATTTTATATTCTGGATTTTGTTGTAGCTTGTTTAAATTGTATATTGGGAAAATTTTATTGTACTTTTTAGTATGTGTTGTTTTAATTGTTTGTATTTAATTTGGTGAACATGCTTTTAGTTGGTTGTACAATATGAATAAATTAATGTACTTTTAAGTAATGAGGTGGTTTAATAAGAGTATTAATTACATTAGGGAATGTCTAACCAATGCCCTTAGGGCATTGGTTAAGCTTTGTCTTTTTGTGAGTTTTAATTATTATTTAGGTGGGTCCCCGTCCAAATATGCAATTTTGTGTAAACTACAAGGACCATTTATGTAATTAAAACCCACAAGAAGACAAAGCTTAACCAATGAAGGGCATTGGTTAGACATTCCCATTACATTATACATTTCTCTCACCTTTGACTTTCAACTTTCAACTTTCAATTTTCACTTTCACCTTTGACTTTCAACTTTCAACTTTCAATTACATAAACGTTAAGATAAATATATTATAAATCCACTCATAAAATGAATTTGAATTTATAAATTTCATATTATATTAAGATAAATATTTATTTAGTTATTTAATCATATTATATTAATTAGATATTATTATATAATAAAACCGGTTCGGTTCGGTTTGGTTTTTGGATGAAAACCAAACCGAACGCATTTCGGTTTTTGAAAAAATGAAAACCGAACCATCGGTTTTAGTTTCGGTCGGTTTTTAGGTTCCATTTATTCGGTTTTCGGTTCGGTTTGGTTTCGGTTTTTCGGTTTGTTTTGCTCACCCTACTTTTTATACCTAGTAGTCAAAATATCCCAAAGATATAAGATGTTAAGAAACATATATCAACTATATTCGGTCTAGATTTAGCTTATTTATATTAAAGTCAATTTTAAGTAAGAATGTGTAGGTTTGTCATAGGCAATGGTAGAAAGATACTCAAAGTTACAAAAACCAAATATTGAAAGTTAGAAATGACCGAGTTACCGATATTTTGTTAGTGTATTATTAGTGCAAAGTATAATAGTTGTATAATGTTGTTAATTCTTCATCTTGTATGCTGGTTGGTACAATAGTTGTATTATTAGCGATATGGCTGAGAATTCAGAATGTATATATGTTCTAAGCCTTTTGTTTTCTCTTTGTAAGGCACCAAACCCGCAAGACTATTAAAGGCGCCATTTTCCTCAACACCACTTCAAAGCTCCTTATAATCCTTCCCTAGTTTCAACAACATCACATCATAACTTGAGTTGAATATCAAACTTGACGGTTCAACTAGCCGGTGGAGACTGCAACAGTGACATCTGACAAAGGCATTTAGATTGTGTATGGTGATTGAAAGGTTTTTTTGATCACTTTTATGGCGGGGTTGAAATCTATATGGTGCTTGTATTTCACTCAGTGAGTAAATCGCCTGTGATGGGATTGAAAGGTCAAAGGTGAGTGGTGTTTGTATTTCACTCTAGAGTAAATCGTTTGTGATACAACGTACGATTATGTGTTAAAGTATGTAGTTTGTCATGGCGGTACAACTTTTATTGCTATAACTTACCTACAAATATGTTTTCGATCAATGTTATGACGGGATTGAAAGGAAAATGGTGTTTGTATTTCACTCTACGAGTGAATCCAAAACTGGTAGCCAAACTTGTGCGTGTAAGTTTGTTGAGCATCTATTTTCAGGACATGTATTGAGATGTTTTTGGTCCTATGTAATTTAAAACGTTTCTTCCTTCCTTTTTGTCTTAATTCCATGTAAGAATCTTTGTCTGACTTATAGAATTAGTAAATGCCTAATTTACTATACCAGTTGTATCTATAGCTGAATTGAGGTTAGGGTTTTCTCCTTTTTCGTTATCAGGTTGTTTATATAATTTTTGACTTTGACTTTTTGTGCACCTTAGATGATTTGATTATGTGGGTTTATATTTTAGATTTTAAGGTATTTTTGGCCCTGTAGATTCAATGCTTTGAAATATATATATTTAAGTTTCAGTTTTTTCAAATTTTTATTGGGATTATTGTTTTTGAGGTTTTGGTTGATTTATTGTATGAAGTTGGCCTTAATACAGGGTATGTGAATGTATTGAAGTTAACTTATAGTTGGTGTGGTTTACTATGGTGGATTGGATTTGAATTTGTTGTTGCAACCGCTGCAGGTTCTGTTAGAGTCACTAACCCAGGTGGTTGTGACAAATTACAAGTGATTGTCGGAGATGTTAGAGGAAAAAATGTGCCTTCAAGTGGTTTCATCATATTTGTATAATGTTTCCTGATTTTAGTTTTGATATTAATACTTGATATTAATACTTGGCGGGCTGTTTATTCGAAATATTGGACTCAATTGGTGGCGTTTTCTTTTCGTTAGTTCCGGTGTCTTGGCAAGGCAACCTGTTTGAAATCAGGTTTGCAGCCATGGCCGGTATTGCTACATTTGTTTAAATGCCATTGCCCATGTTTGTATTTTGGCAACGCAACCACTGTGTTTGGTGGTTGCAGCCATGGACCATCTTAGGCGATGGTATTTGTTGCTTGCTGATATGTGATTAAAATGGTGGTGATATTGGCTGTGGTGAGTACAAATGGCTTCGAAGAATATGAGATTGTCCGCGTCTTGGCGGGGCAACCCATGATGGTTGCAGCCATGGCGGATGCATTCTCTTTCTTCGATTGTTAGCCGATCTGAGCTTTATGCACAATGATTTTGACAATTCTTGCAGTGCGCTTTGACCTCTAAGTTTTTGACAGTCACTTTAGTTTAGTGCAGTCGGTGACATTGGTTATAAGTAATAAGAGGTAATGATGAATTTGAACGGGTTTAATTAAAGTCGTGAATCTCCGTGTCTTGGCGGGGCAAACTATTAGGTTTGCAGCCATGCTAGATGTATCCGCTTTTTGAGATTACTAATCAATCTAAGCCTCGCAAATTACTGTATCAACATATTTTATTGGCACATGTTCAGCTGGATTCGAGAAAAGATGAGATTATCTGCAGCATGGTGGGCCAAGCTTGCTAAGCTTGCAGCCATGGAAGATATACCTGCTTTTTTGGACTGTTTGCCTATCTGGGTATGATAATTAAAAAGAGATTGAATTTGAAAGTCATGATTGTTTATGTCTCGCGTCTTTTGTTGGCACGTGTCTTGGAAAATTAGTAAAGGGGAAAAAGAGGCTGTTGTCTGAAAATTGGCTTGGCTTATGAACACAAATATTAAGTTGCTTATGGAGTTTCCTGACTCATTTCAAAACTGTTTTTTTCTCTTATTTCTTGATTTCGGTCTTTGGACAAAGTCGCAAAACCATTTTTGTTTTTGCATACAAATGTGTTGGCATGGCTTTTGGTAAGCCATAGCATCCTTTAGTTATTCACATTTTTTGATAAACAAAAGTGGCCTAACAAAATGATTTTTTATATATTTTTTTAGGGAACATAACGGATGGTGGACCAACGACACCAACTGGACTTATTTCAGCACCAATAGCACATGATTTTGCACTTTTTGTTGTTGTATCGATTGTTGCTAACATATCAGGAGGTCACACGAACCCTGCTGTCACTTTAATAATCTGATCAGGTAACCACTCAGAAATGGAAAAAAGAAGTTATTTAAGTTATTTGTTCTTTTTTTATGTTTCAAGGATTTTCATTTAAAATATGTTTGCTTATGTTTTACTCTGTCAACCCTTCAGGTATCATTTTACTTCACAAAAATTTAGAAACCAAATAACCCTTTTATAATCTTATATCTGCACAAAATTTTGCATAAAAACTATTTGCAAAGGGGTTGTTTGGATAAAAGGTGTTTGGAATTTCCAGCAGAAAATTTTGTATACAAGCTTTTTGGATAAAAGGCTTTTGGAATTTGGAATATTGTGTTAAATACGATTGAATCAAAGACTAATGATCAGATTTCTTACATAACAATAGGAATTAACTCATGTATTTTCATGAAACAGGTCAAGAGGGATTATAATAGGCTGCGGCCACTGAATTACAGATGTGCGTAGGTGCATATGTTTTTCTATTGGCAATCTCTCTTAAAAGCAGACCCAACTATGAAAACATCTCGAAAAAGGTACTCACGATTCTATTTTTAGGCTCACGATTCTTATATAAATATTTTATCAGAAGGTGTGTTTGCATACGTATCTAATAAATAGTCCGTAAACCATTAGGTGTCAAACAATATATGTATACATAATACTTTTTGATAAGTCTGCTGCAACACTACTTGGAATTGACATAGAGTACTCCCCGGGAACGTCTGATATGAATGCTGGAACAAGGCCACCTGTTTCTCTTAGCCATCTCCAAAAGAAACGGTCCATTGGTCCTTTATTTACCCATGATTTGGGGACTGAACGTGTAGCATCAAGCAGTTTCAAGGTTGACCCGTGCAGCATAGCTATGACCTGCCACGACTAATTGAGCATCATTGTATGTAAAAGCAGCAATGACACAGAACATTATAATAATTAATTGAAACAACATTTAGTTGTTGCCTTACAATGTTGGAAATTTGGAATGGATTAGTGAATGGTTTATCGAGTTTCAAAGCTCATTTAGCTGTTGCCTTACAATACTGCAATACTAACAGATTATATGTTTTTTTTTTGTAGTCCTAAAAGTAATAGATTGTGTTCATAGACCCTTTAATTCAATATATAGTTTTCTTATGCTGATGTATAAAAAAAATGAAAACCGAAAAAGCCCGCTGCAACGCCCTGGTTTCCATACTCGTTGAGGTGTAAATGGTTCACATAAGTTGTACTAGTATTATGGTATTTACTCAAGTACGAATTTGTACCGTATGGTATGGTCAACTATGGTTAGTTTGTACAAGTTGCAAACTTTTTGTGACCTTTAATTTGATATTAGTATTATATACATAAAATATTCATTTTCTAGTTTAGTTTGATTTGATTGGATACGGGAAACATAGTGTTAATCAGGGATGGAACTTGGGCAGTTTTAGTGAGGGGGCCGAAATCATCATAAGTTTGAGATGAAAAGCATGATGTACATATACCAAAAAGAAAGACAAGAAACATGCGATAAACCAAGATATATTTTGAGATAGATGGTAAATGTGTGAAAAAAATTGCCGTTTTAAAAAATTAAAATAAATAAACAATTTTTTTTATACCAATGTCAATATAAGCTAGAATAGGTTATCATAAGTAATGATTGAAGAATAGTGAGACGTTTCAAAGTTTTAATATTTTGTCAAATTGAGCACGAGGCGTAACAAGTTTTGGGAAAACCGGTTTTAGTATAACCGAAACGAGGGTTTAAACACCAGTTTGCATGTTTAGATGTCAACCGGTTTGGTCTTAAACCGGTTTAAACCGAACCGATTCAGGGTCATGTAACCGCTTTTTCATGTCATGTTTCAAACCAAACCGGTTTGATTCAAAACCGGTTCATAGCCTACTTTTTCTGCGACTGTAGAAAATTGTGTTGTGGTGTGCTCTTTTGGGTCGACCCTTTACGTAACGAGTCTTCTGAATTGTCCATATTGGTTTAAGAGTTGGTCTTTGCTCAAGAAGGGCAAATCATAGTTGTAATTTTATGACTAGAATGCAGTTTAAGTTGAATTCATCTTGGCTTACTTACAATTAAAGAGGCTTTTGGAGAAAAAAAATGATGATGCATATTCATTTGAAGAAACACAAATGAGTTTATTGAGAGCAACAATCACAAATTGTACGAAATATAAAATTCAATACACCCTTCTTATTCGATTTTTAATTATTTTACTTACAATTCTTTCTCTTATTCTTCACGCTTTCTGTTAAGAGACTTATTTGAACGGCGCCGTCTTTTTTAGCAAGGATTTCCACAATCTCTCTCTTAATCTCTCTCTTAATCTTTCTCTTTCAATTTTTCAAAAATAAAAAAACATTAGATTTAAAATATACCGTAATAATAATAATAATAATAATAATAATAATAATAATAATAATAACTATGATTTGCCAAGTGCGCACAACGTAAACGTGTAAACGCGTCAAGTACGAGGCCAAGTCTTGCGGGTATTGGATATGAGTTTCTCCCCTTCTCATTCTCTTCTTTTGGGGAACTTGAGAAGGATCTTTGTGACCTAGCGAATCCGAAAGTTCTCGATAACCCAAGACATTGGAGCACGTGCCGCTTCTCATATCTTCAGTAGGATTAGCTTTTCCATAGCTAGAGTAGTGGGAGCCCAGTTAGTATCTCGGCTTCCCACTAACTTCTTGTAAATCCTTTGAGTTTCTAATAAAATGATGTTATAATAAATAAAAATAAATAATAAAATAATAATAATAATAATAATAATAATAATAATAATAATAATAATAATAATAATAATAATAATAATAATAATAATAATAATAATAATAATAATAATAATAATAGGGCAATTGCATATATACCCACTAAAACTTGCATATTTGCATATATACCCAAATCATGCTTAAATTGCATTGTACATTATGCATTAAAACTTGCATTATGAGGGAATATGCAAGTTTTTTAGTTTTAATGGGTATATATGCAATTGCCTCTAATAGTAATAATCTAAACCAAAACTTCGTATAAGTTGTACCTTGGACATGTTTACGCTACTATTTTCTTTCTTCTTCTTAGTCTCACCATCTTCACGCAAATAAGACTTCTCATTCTCTCCACCTTCCTGCTTATAAATTTCCACCATCTTCCTCAATAAAAAACAATTGTATTATAAAGTTCCTCAAGATCTCATAAGCAAAATTCTAGAATAAAATACAATAAAAGTAAATCAATTTACCTCTTCAGGAATAAAATAATTTCTCCCTCTCAAACTAGTTACAAATCTACGCATTTGTTGACGCTTTCGTTCAGCAACCTTTGCAAAGTATAAAAAAGACAGTCAACTAAGATGATCAATATTCAATTTACTAGGCATTAAGTCATTGATCTAATGCACGTTAATCTATGGTCTATATTATGAGTAATATTATGTGCAGGGCTAGAGGAGGAAGAAGAAGATATGATATCTTCATTCTCTGCTTTTGTGTTTGGCCTTTTGTCGTGTGTGGGATAAGAAGACAAGGGAGATTATCTCACTTTTTTATTTAGTGTATTTATTCATTCATTTATGTAAGTATATGTATGTAGGATACTTATTGTATAAAATGTATGCATATACATTATACTTATGTATGTTTGTACTTAAGTCTTATAAAAGTTATTGCTCAAATGGATGTGTGTTAAATACTTTGTGTCCCGTGGTCTTCACTCCTGGATTTAAGACTTCTATTATTATTATTATTATTATTATTATTATTATTATTATTATTATAAAGGGGCAATTGCATATATACCCACTAAAACTTGCATATTTGCATGTATACCCAAAACATGCTTAACTTGCATTGTACATCATACGTTGAAAACTTGTATTTTGGGGAAATATGCAAGTTTTTAAGTTTTAGTGGGTATATATGCAATTCTCTCTATTATAAAATATACTAAAACCCATAATGAAACGGGGTTCAAAACAATGCAGAATCGATTAGTTCGATATACGGATCCATTCAAAACGATTCACTCATGGCCGGAAAAAGGTGATTTAATAGTGGTTTTGGTTATGTTAGGATATTAAGGGGTGATGATGTTTTTCATCCGCATATTTTTGGCTAAGCCAGAGGTCGTAGCTACATCTTGAGACAGGTTAAGCCATCAGTTCTTCATCCGCATGTTTTTGGTTATGAGGAAATGATATCATCAATTCTCAAGGAAACCCGCATTTAAAATGATATCATCATTACGTGTTTTTAAATTATTGAAATTAGTTGTGGTGATGCTGCAATGTTTGTCTACTTTTATGGGTTTATTCGTTTGATTCTGTTTTCTTTTGGTTTCTTAGATGAGAATGATGATGTCTTTATTGTAAGAGGTTGTTGTGGGGTGATGGTCGGCTTTCGGTCTTTGGCTTATACAACGGTTATTGTTTATTGTTGTGAGCCTTTAAGTTGATATTCCCTTTTTGAGCACGGCCTTTCGTACTCCAATCCGTACAAAGAGAATTATTCAGCACACTAAAATCGAGTGGATCTGCTTACATATTCATGAAAAGCCGGGGTTGCAACATGTTATGAAACTAAGACAACAATTATTACTAATAATAAGAAAGAGTTAAACGCCTCCAAGGCCTATAAATAGAAGCTATGTTATAATCATTATGTGTAACTTGGCATGGCGATATACTTTTGTCGCAGCCACAGCGTGCACTTTGTTTCGTATCTGTATCCACGAGGTTTCTATGGAACTCAAGCCTCGTTTACAGCTGCGTGCAAAAAGAAATGCTCTACTATCATTGGCTTTTGTATATCCAACTAAAGCCAGTCACACCTTAAAGGGTTGTAAGACCTCATTTGTTTACTTTATGTTCACACAATTTTTGTTGAATACATTAAGTTTCGAATGTTGTTTTGACTGTTTATTAAATAATAATAGGAAAATACTAACGACAGCCAACTTTTCACAAAATTCGCTAATATAAAGACATAGTAAGAAACATGCTCCGCATTTTTCGCTAAAATGACCAAATAAAAAGAGTGAGTTGAATTTGTGTATGAGAAATTTTAGGAGATATTCGATAATTTTAGATGATTTTGAATGATTTTATTTAGACATGGTGCATTGTCTTAGCTAAATTTTTGAAAATTAGTTGTTAACAACAACCCTAAAGACTGTTGTTAGCAAAACCCATAATAATATGGCTATTCTGTACCAACTGCATAATTAGAAAAAAGAAGTTTCTTGATTACCGAAGTAGAGTTAAATCTTAAACTGCAACCAAAATACATGGTAACCTACTTAGCTAAGAGGCCAAGGGCCCTTATGCATGATACCTTAGTGATTATTTAAATCAAGTTTTTGCTTTTCCTATTCATACTTAGCCCATGCCTGAATTTACATAAGAATTAATTTTTGTTTATGCAATAATGTATGGATTTTCCTAAATTGATTTCTAATATTCTTAATTACATATTCTTATTGTATTGTAACTCAGGGTGAGGCGCAACACAATTTATGTATTTGTTGGCGACGATAAGCCATTACAACGTGAGAGCCTAATTTTTTTTTATTAATACTTTGAGATAGATGGAGTTAGGAGTTAATATCTATTAATTCAATTATTTTTATTTATTTATTTATTTATTTATTTATTTATTTATTTATTTTTGAGTATATTTTGTTGTAGAGACAATATACATAGTGGTGGTTGTTTTGTGAGATAGATGGAGTTAGGAGTTTGAAGGTGCATAATGAAGAAGACAAGGCCAAGATTGGTGTTCATGGTATGGACCGTGTTGTGGCGGATGTTAAGGAGGTTTTGTTTCGGTATTTGTTTTAACTTTGGACCGTGCTTGATTAATATAGATTTGGGTTGAAACTATCGTGTTGTGGCGAAACTTTTTAAGCAACCTACTGTTGAAAATGCATCATCTGTAAAAAAAGGCATAGTTGAGTCGTATCTTTGAAGTACCTGAGTCTATTAATTATTTGGTGAGACTATCTTATTAATTTCTTCTAGCGTTAGTTAATCATTTATGGAATCAGGTTGGATTAGCTTATCTTCTGACTTCAAACTCTTCTAGAAGTTGCATATAAAGATTCATATTTTTATGTAAAAATCATTCAGCTAGACTAATTAACGATATTGTCTGTCCAGTTATAAATCTTATAACTAATTAAGGGTTTTATGTTTTTCAGGCTTCGTATGAGCTTTCAGAGACCTTATTTGAGGATGTTGTTGTTGAATTTTCACAAGCATATGGTTTTGAGCTGCTATATCTTGCACATTTTGACTCAGTACATATGGTTTATCAAAACTTTGGTCATAGCAACATTGCACATTCTGAGAAACTTTACAAGGCATGTATTGGTACATATGTTGTAAGTTTATTCCTTTAATGGAATTTGATATATGAAGCATTTGCAGAACAATATTTTGCCCGCATACCAACAGCCCATCAACACGGCATTCCCGTAGTAACGCGCGGGCTCACCTGCTCGTTATTAATATTATTTATAGGCCTGAGAGCGCTGGTGTTTTTTCGCAACTAAGGGAAACCAACCACTCTTTGTTCCCGGCTGGGAACAAACCAAAGAGGGTGACATGGAGCATACGAGGATGACATGGAGTATAATTTACGTCCAGGGATGGACTTATGTAGTAACTATGGGGGGCCGGTGCCCCCCAAGGCTAGCCGAAAAAGTTGAGATTTTAGTGTAATTTTTTTTAAATTTTTTACCTTTTTTCGAAAGTGATCCCCATCCAAAACTCAAATTGTCCCTCATCCACATACTAAAACCCAACATTCAACACTATAAAGCCTTATAAATCCTTCATCTCTAAGTAAAAATACTCGATTTGTCATTACAATCTCAGTTTTTTCTTCCGTATTTTGTTGATTTGATATATATATTAAGTAGGAAACTTTCTTTTCTTTGATCTATGTGGGATTCAAGACTTTGTTTTCAGACAAGTAACTAGCCCGAAGTTCTAGAGACAAATAACATCATCTTTGTCGTAGTAATCCATATTATTTACAGGAAGTATTTAAATTCAATAATTCTGTTATATTACGAATTCTATGAACTTGAATTGTCGATTTGTTCAAAATCACAAGTACAATACTGATATTTTCTTTTATTTATAAGCTATGGGAAATTAGTTGCTTTGCACCTATAGATTAACGAGACTCACTCATGAGTACATGTAATATTTCTTGAACCGGTCTCCTTCTAGAAGCTATTTTGTTGGGTACAAAAAATAACACCATTTACCTTTCAATCACGTCATAACAGTGATCGAAAACACGTTTTAATCACCATAACATAATCGCCACCTCCTTCGTTGTATATCACCGCCGCAGCCTCCGCTGAATGTCGCCGTCACCATTGTCTTAGGGAATCATTATATATCTAATGGAACCATCAGCTTTCCTCCTTATTTGTGTCTAATATTCTTGCCTTACCATGTTCTTCATTTTGTTAGTGATCTTGGTTATATTGCAATGTATGTACTTATTAGTAATTACATTAGAAGGCATATCAAAGGTCCTACGTTTGTATGATTTAACCTAGCATGAAGT
Source organism: Chrysanthemum makinoi (assembly GCA_910596185.1). NCBI lineage: Eukaryota > Viridiplantae > Streptophyta > Magnoliopsida > Asterales > Asteraceae > Chrysanthemum > Chrysanthemum makinoi. The sequence continues at coordinate 2,224,829 of OU343225.1, read as the reverse complement.
TAGGTCTGGTATTGTTGATATATGGGTTTATAAATACCATCCCGGAACATCATCTAGGACTACATGGTACAAACAGCAACCCAAGTGACCCATGTAACAGCTTCAACGATTGACCAATTAGAATAGATGCTGTGCACCAGCCTTGCATTTATCATGTTTGGGGGTGAATTTTAGAACTTAAAGTTTGCAAATTTTTGTACCTCATAATGAAAGTTGTTCTAGAGACGTAATATTAGAGCTGGATATCACAAACCGCTAACTCAATAACGGGTCCATATGTGTTTTTTTTAGACCTGGACTGCAGGTTGATATGGGTGAGTTGTAGAGTTAGGCTAGATGATTAACAAGTCATACGGGTCACAGACGATAGACAATTCACTCAGAACATGGAATCATGGGTCAGACAGTGGTCACAAAGTATGCATGGATGTGAACCCATCCTTGAGCTGTTCAAGAATCGTTCTACCCGCCTTCAACTTACAAAGAGCTGCACCCTTTGACCTGTAGGCATGGACGGACCCACATGGGAGCCGGGTGTGGCACGGCTACACCGATTTTAGGTCACGAAGTGTAAATTTTTTATAAAATATGTCTTTTTTGGGCACGTGCAACTCCCAATTTTACCTAATAATTCTTTTATATGGCAACTTTAGTACTCATAATCATTAAAAAAAAAAATTGTGCAACCCCCTCTAAAAAATTCTGGGTCCGTCACTGCCTGTAGGACCCGTTTTCTACAGTTTGGGTTGCCCAAATCAACCAAGCATCAGTAAAAATTCAACACAATTGTACCCGTAACTTGAACAGCAGGTTATAAATTCCGGTTCTAGTTGTAACCACAGCTTTAGTGGTGATGGCGTTTACATATTGTCATAACATAAAAAAGATCAAATTGGTGACTTATATTGATCGGGTGTTAATGACAATGTAAGTGTTGAAGTCATTGTTATGCAATGTTTCCCATATTCAACACGTCAATTACTGACAGGAAATTATTATTCAAGTGAGATACAAATTACGTAAAAGAAAAACTCCTAAATATCTTTACTCAACGGCAACTTTTTACACGTTTATATCATCTAGCTTACACCTAATCTCTTCTCTTCTCTTCTCTACTAATATAATGGAAAAATGGTCAATTCTTGAAAGTGAAAACTTAAAATTTGGTCAACACCCAAACAATGCATTCGAACTAAGATAAAACTGAAAAGTTTGGTCAACACATTATAAGAAAATCTCTACTAATATGGAAAGGAAGCTATGAATAATTAACATAATATGTAATCTTTTCTAATATTTAATTGATTCCTTTGTATTTCTATGAAACCAATAAAAAACACTTCATTAAGAAGTCATCATCTTTAATATCTTATGTATATATTGATTTGAACTAATATGAAACCGAACATTATATAACACACTAACAATCGAAACGCCGAATGAGTCAATCGATGAACGTCATCATTTACCTAATAAAAATTATTTTCATTCCTTCGTTATTTTTTTGTTTGAATAATGCCATCGGAATTATTATATACGTATTCGTAAAAAACGAGAAACGTAAAAGACGAGGACATTATAAGATGTTGATAATATCATAAGATGTTGATAAGTTATTGATCAACATGGTTGTACGAAAGTATAGGCAACACTAGATGAACAATAGAACCTTTATTCAGATCTAAGCTGCAATAGTCAGCTTAGATTAATACTATCCAAATGTTACAAGATTAGATTAATGTCAATGAGACAATAATCATATGAATGTAAAGACAAGACAAGATCAGTGAAATGATCTGAGAGAAGAGAAGAGAGTGATACAAAAGACTGCACACACAAGTGTATGTAACCCTAGAATAAGGGACTTATTAAGTAGAGAATTAAGTTACATTAAGACCCCTCTAACGGCTATAAAAAATGCTCTTCAGCAGAAACAGAGAAGGCTTCAGCAGAAATGATAATCTTGGAACTTTAAACCACAAATGCTTTGTCCACGTTTAACCCCTGTACTAAGCCTGCAAAGAACATAACTTGAAAGCCATTAGGAATTGATAGAGTGACATGTTTGCCACAGATTATTACCCCAAAATTCAACATTCCCCCTTAATCTGATGGGCAAACATATCAAACAATATCAATTTTTCACACAAAAATTTATGCTGATAGACAGGGAGGTTCTTTGTAAGTATGTCAGCAGTTTGGTTTGAAGAGCTAATCTTTTTAGCATTTATAACACCTCTAGCAATTTTTCCCCTGATGAAGTGAACATCAATTTCAAAATGTTTTGATCTTTCATGAAAAAGGGTTGACAGAAGTTGTAAAGCAGATTTGTTATCACAAAATAGATTGACAGGAAGATTGATGTCAACTTTTAGATCCTTTAGGATTTTTTGAATCCAAATGATTTCACAGGCAGCAGTAGACATAGATCTATACTCTGCTTCTGTGAAAGATTTTGAAAGAGTGTTTTGTTTTTTACTTTTCCATGAGATTAAACAGTCATTAAAGAAAACACAATAACCTGTGATGATTTTCGGTTTTCTTGCATTTGGCACAATCAGCATCACTATATCCTTCAAGATAATTTTCAGAGTTGCTAAAATTGTACCTTAGACCTTTTCCAGGAGCTCCTTTTAGATACCTCAGAACATTGAGGGCACATTCCGGATGAGATTTCAAGGAGAATGCATATATTGTGCCGGACAATGAACTGAGTATGAGATGTCAGGTCTTGTATGGGTGAGATAGATAAGTTTCCCAAGTAACTTCTGATAACCAGTGATGTTGACAAGTAAGGGATCATCAGCAGTGGGAATGTATGGAAGCACAGAGTTGGGTTCCATAGGAGTGGACACAGGTTTGCATCCAAGAAGACCAAATTCTTTGAGGAGTTCAAGACAGTATTTTCTTTGGGAGAGACAGATGTCATTCCCAGTTTTTAAAACCTCAATGCCAAGAAAGTATTTTAGATTTCCCAAGTCTTTGATATGAAATTTTGATTTTAGAAACTCTTTGAATATGTTTATCTCATCAATACAGTTTCCAGTAAGAACAATATCATCCACATAAACAAGAAGAGCAATAAACTTGTCATTCTCTGTTTTGGTGAACAAAGAGTGATCATTAACATATTGGACAAAGTTATTCTCCTTTAAAACACTGACAAGTTTTTCATTCCATTTTCTGGGAGCTTGTTTTAGACCATATAGAGACTTAACAAGTTTACAAACTTTATTTTTATTGTTCTCATTACAGAACCCTTTGGGAATGGTCATGTAGATATCCTCATCAAGATCTCCATACAAGAAAGCATTGTTAACATCAAGTTGAAAAAGAGGCCATTTGTTTTTTACAGCTAAGGCAATAAGACATCTAACAGTAGACATTTTTACAACAGGAGAAAAAGTTTCATCATAGTCTATTCCTTCCCTTTGGTTGTAGCCTTTAACAACTAATCTAGCCTTGTATCTATCAACTTCACCATTAGCTTTATATTTGATTTTAAAAATCCATTTGTAACCAATAGGAGTTCTATTAGGAGGTAGATCAGTTATATCCCAAGCATGGTTTTCATTTAAGGCTTCAATTTCAGAATTCATAGCATCTACCCAATTACTATCAAGGATAGCTTCTTCATAACAGGTAGGTTCAATACTTTTATTAAGACTAGAAGCAAAACAGTAATTATCTTTGTTAAGATTAGAGTAATTAACAACTTTTTCAACACCATATTTGACTTTTCCTTCAACAATAAAGTCTTTTAGATTACTGGGCAACTTAGAAACTCTAGTTGACCTTCTAGCAGTATTGGCTGGCAAGCCTTCTTCTTGAACAGAATTTTGAGTTGAATCAGAAGATGTATCAGCAGAATCAGAAGGTGAATCAATAGGATGTGATTCATGTGATATAGTGACCTCAGAGTGTGTATTTTCATCTATGAAAGTTGCAACAGGTTCATCATCCCTAGTAGGATGACTCAAAACTGTGCTATCATCATAGGAATCAAAGAAATTTTTATGATTTAAATCTTTAGGCACATAAGTTTCAACAAAAGGTTTTGACACAGTATTTTTCATTTTGAAGGGAAAAACAGTTTCATAAAATTTGACATCTCTGGAGTAAAAGATATTCTTTGTTTCTAAGCTTAAAAGTTTATAACCTTTTTTTTCATTTGAATACCCAATAAAAACACTTTTTTCAGATCTACTACCAAGTTTATCAGAATTGTTGAGAATGGTGGCATAGCATAAGCAGCCAAAGACTCTAAGAAGAGAGAGTGAAGGGTCATGCCCATATACTCGGAAGAAGGGAGACTTGCCGCACAACACGAAGATGGTAACCTGTTTATGATATAAACAAAGACTTAGAACACATTCAGACCAAAGATATAGAGGTAATTCCCCCTGAAACATGAGGGGTCTAGCCACATTAAGGAGATGCCTATGTTTCCTTTCTGCAATACCATTTTGTTGAGGAGTATAGACACAAGAGGTTTGATGTAAAATTCCTTTTTCATGAAAGAAGAGTTGAAGCTTGTTATTGACAAATTCTGTCCCATTATCACTTCTGAATATCTTAACATTGTGTTCAAATTGATTAGATAACATATGAGTGAAATTAACAATGGAAACATAAACATCATCCTTCCCTTTAAGCATATACACCCAGACAGCCCTAGAATAATCATCAACAATGGTTAAAAAATATTTGTATCCTTCTCTGCTAGTGACCTTGTAAGGTCCCCATACATCAAGATGAACAAGTTGACCAATTTTAGTAGATATATGTTCACTTAGAGGGAATGGTTCCCTGGTTTGTTTGGCTTTATTGCAAGTATCACAAAGATGGTCAGATTCAGATGAATTATCAAGTTTAAGAGTGGATTTAAGAATATGTAGGACTTGATCAGAGGGATGACCAAGTCTTTGATGCCAGAGATTTCTAGAGACATGACAAACAGAAATACAGTTATTAGAAGCAATCTTACATGTGGAATCAATATTAAACATATATAGCCCATTGCATTGTTTACCAATCCCTACAATCCTTTTATGTAAATCCTGTATATAGCAATTAGAATCATTAAACCCAACAACCATTTTATTGTCTCTAGCAATTTTATGAACAGACAGCAGACTGACATTGTACTCAGGAACAACCAGAACATCAAAAAGAGTTAGGTCATTATTGACCTTTAAATCACCAATTTTAGTAATTAAGGCCTGAGTACCATTGGGATGTCCAACAGTTAGACCAAGATTTGAAATGTCAACAACATTAATTAAAAGATTGGCAGAAACAGTCATGTGCTGATTTGCACCAGAGTCAACAATCCAACCAAGACTGATGTTTCCAGATAAGGTTTTTGTGTTGTTGTTAAAAAATTTGTTGAAGTTTAGGTTAAACTTGATACTGCCATTAAAGAAAGACTCATTAAGAAGACTCATAAGTCTGGAGATCTGTTTTTTAGACAAAGAGACATGAGAGTTGCTAGCAATTTTATCAGTGACATAATTAACTTCAGTGGAAACAATGTTTCTGCTGACAGGTTTAGTATTAAAGTTCCTTTTGCCATATCCATCAGGATAACCAACAAGATCATAACATCTATCAATAGTGTGACCAGATTTTTTGCAGTTAGTGCATTTAAGATTCATGTTTGGTCCTCTATTGTTAGGGTGTAAATATAAGGCATCACCAGCACCCATAATACAGAGAAAGAATAGCAAGACAAAAAGACAAATAGGAGACAGATATAATAAGACAGATCAAGAATAAGAATAATAGGAATAAATAGACAAGAAGATAAGACTTTGTAATAAGAAACAACAAGCACCAAGCCTGTGGACTAGGGTAAACCGAGGCGGTATTCGTACCACTCAAAGGTGGCAGATCAAGATGTTAGTCTACCCGTTTGCACCCACGAGACTTAAGTATCTGTATGTTTAAAGAGAAGATAAGATTTAGACTTACAGAGAAATATGCAGCGGAAGAACAAATCACAATCACCCTAGATTCACTTAGTCTAGGGTAAATTGTAAACGAAGATAACCGGTGATTACGCCAATAGCAATAACCCCAAACCACACCTTTGTTGCCAAAGAGAATCAATGAGCCCGACGCCTCGATACCATGTACGAAAGTATAGGCAACACTAGATAAACAATAGAACCTTTATTCAGATCTAAGCTGCAATAGTCAGCTTAGATTAATACTATCCAAATGTTACAAGATTAGATTAATGTCAATGAGACAATAATCATATGAATGTAAAGACAAGACAAGATCAGTGAAATGATCTGAGAGAAGAGAAGAGAGTGATACAAAAGACTGCACACACAAGTGTATGTAACCCTAGAATAAGGGACTTATTAAGTAGAGGATTAAGTTACATTAAGACCCCTCTAACGGCTATAAAAAATGCTCTTCAGCAGAAACAAAGAAGGCTTCAGCAGAAATGATAATCTTGGAACTTTAAACCACAAATGCTTTGTCCACATTTAACCCCTGTACTAAGCCTGCAAAGAACATAACTTGAAAGCCATTAGAAATTGATAGAGTGACATGTTTGCCACAGATTATTACCCCAAAATTCAACAATGGTCAATATACCAAATTGGTTTTCAAAAGATCTTATAATGAGTTCCTATAACAAAAAAACTCCATACATCTCTACTAATCACGTAGTTGTATTCAACTAGGTGTTTGCAATTATATAATAATCTTTTTTTTATGGAAACCAAATCAATTAAATGCCTCCTTCTTCAATCACTTCACTCTCAATGGCGGGAATTTAATTTTTATAAGAGATTCAAACTTAATATGGCAAAGGTTTTCCATTACCTATATAAAGAACCTCAATGTAAACATTCATTTCATATATTCATACTTTTGTTAGAGTTAGGATTAGAATTACAGGTAGAAAGAAAGGAAGCGTGGAAATAAACAATCACAAAAAAGTTGATGATGATCTTGAGGTTGGTTTTCTTATATAATGTGCCGAGTATCTATAATCTCCTTTTACTGTTTTTTTGTTCTAAAATCTCCTTTTACTGGTTTTTTTACAGTTGCTTCCCCAAAACCCTCTTCCACATCGTAACCCTTTTTTCAACCCATAACTTATATCCTTTGGAATTCTTAAACTCGCACAACGTGAGTGGATTGCCTCCTCATTATTTGCGTTTGAAAATTAGATGCCCGATTATTCTTTTAAGGAATCTCGATCCGGCAAATGGATTATGTAATGGCACGAGGTTGATATGCAAACGTTTTGATCCTAATGTCATCGATGTTGAGATTGCTATCGGACAGCACGCTGGAGTTAGAGTGCTCTTGCTAAGAATTCCTCTTGCTCTATATGAAGAAGACATGTTCCCTTTCAAAATAAAGATAACAAAATTTCCTGTGCGACTTAGCTTTGCGATAACTATTAATAAAGCTCAGGGCCAAACAATACTTATTGATATATTCACCAAAAACACGTGACATGATAAACACACATATAAATACTAGACGAGTACCCGCGCCTAGCGGCAGCAGTTCCTAGCGGCAGATAATTAACAATATGCGATATTGTGGTAAGTGTTTCGTAACATGCGATTATTCAACTGAAGCAAAAATTCTTAACATGTATCAAAGAACATATAAAAATATTTATTGAAACTGAAAATAAAACATTACATCAATTATGAGATAACTAACAATGCACATTACTCGCCGTGTAAAATTTCTTAGTACACAGCATATGAGGTGTTGAATCCTCTTTCACCGAACTCTTTGATTGGCTTCACTTTGTAGTTATCATCCATCAATGTATGGTATTTGACCCAATCAAAAAAACTTCAAACCTAAGAAACTTAACAAAAATATATACACCGGTTGTATAATGTATTTTGACCAAATAAAAGTTTGAAGATTTGGGTATTAAACATAATGTTTTGAAACCCGGGTCGACCCGGGTGGTTCAACTGGTTGAATCGTTTTGGTCGAAAAATGAATCGATTTAAACCGGGTCAACCCGACGGGTTGGGATGAACACGGGTGAAATTAAACCGGGTCAACCCGTCGGGTTTGAAGCGTCCTGGGTCAACTCGATTTTCGATGTGTATTAATAGTTTCCTTTTGAAATATATGTTTTCAACATTTCTATTTTTAGTTTCAACTTTTTACTTTTTGTTTTTTCCTTTATATATAGTATACGCGATACCCCGTGGACGATTAACGGAGAAATAGATCTCGATGAGGCCTGATTTACCGCTTTGTATCGGTTTAAACGGGGTCCTCTTGGTTCATTTTCGGATTACTTTTATTGGTTAGTCAAACCGGTGGCGAAACCGTTCCGTTGAACCCGTTGGTCCGGTTTTCAAAACTATATGTACCATCAACTTGTTAGCTTGTATGAAACTTTGTGTGTTTTATTAATTTGTATAATGTGTATAATAACACGTACTTTTCATTTTAGGGTGTTTTAAAAATAACATTAGTTAGTGTGTTTAATTATTTTATATTCTGGATTTTGTTGTAGCTTGTTTAAATTGTATATTGGGAAAATTTTATTGTACTTTTTAGTATGTGTTGTTTTAATTGTTTGTATTTAATTTGGTGAACATGCTTTTAGTTGGTTGTACAATATGAATAAATTAATGTACTTTTAAGTAATGAGGTGGTTTAATAAGAGTATTAATTACATTAGGGAATGTCTAACCAATGCCCTTAGGGCATTGGTTAAGCTTTGTCTTTTTGTGAGTTTTAATTATTATTTAGGTGGGTCCCCGTCCAAATATGCAATTTTGTGTAAACTACAAGGACCATTTATGTAATTAAAACCCACAAGAAGACAAAGCTTAACCAATGAAGGGCATTGGTTAGACATTCCCATTACATTATACATTTCTCTCACCTTTGACTTTCAACTTTCAACTTTCAATTTTCACTTTCACCTTTGACTTTCAACTTTCAACTTTCAATTACATAAACGTTAAGATAAATATATTATAAATCCACTCATAAAATGAATTTGAATTTATAAATTTCATATTATATTAAGATAAATATTTATTTAGTTATTTAATCATATTATATTAATTAGATATTATTATATAATAAAACCGGTTCGGTTCGGTTTGGTTTTTGGATGAAAACCGAAACCGAACTGCATTTCTCGGTTTTTGAAAAAATGAAAACCGAACCATCGGTTTTTAGTTTCGGTCGGTTTTTTCGGTTCCATTTATTCGGTTTTCGGTTCGGTTTCGGTTTCGGTTTTTCGGTTTGTTTTGCTCACCCCTACTTTTTTATACCTAGTAGTCAAAATATCCCAAAGATATAAGATGTTAAGAAACATATATCAACTATATTCGGTCTAGATTTAGCTTATTTATATTAAAGTCAATTTTAAGTAAGAATGTGTAGGTTTGTCATAGGCAATGGTAGAAAGATACTCAAAGTTACAAAAACCAAATATTGAAAGTTAGAAATGACCGAGTTACCGATATTTTGTTAGTGTATTATTAGTGCAAAGTATAATAGTTGTATAATGTTGTTAATTCTTCATCTTGTATGCTGGTTGGTACAATAGTTGTATTATTAGCGATATGGCTGAGAATTCAGAATGTATATATGTTCTAAGCCTTTTGTTTTCTCTTTGTAAGGCACCAAACCCGCAAGACTATTAAAGGCGCCATTTTCCTCAACACCACTTCAAAGCTCCTTATAATCCTTCCCTAGTTTCAACAACATCACATCATAACTTGAGTTGAATATCAAACTTGACGGTTCAACTAGCCGGTGGAGACTGCAACAGTGACATCTGACAAAGGCATTTAGATTGTGTATGGTGATTGAAAGGTTTTTTTGATCACTTTTATGGCGGGGTTGAAATCTATATGGTGCTTGTATTTCACTCAGTGAGTAAACCGCCTGTGATGGGATTGAAAGGTCAAAGGTGAGTGGTGTTTGTATTTCACTCTAGAGTAAATCGTTTGTGATACAACGTACGATTATGTGTTAAAGTATGTAGTTTGTCATGGCGGTACAACTTTTATCGCTATAACTTACCTACAAATATGTTTTCGATCAATGTTATGACGGGATTGAAAGGAAAATGGTGTTTGTATTTCACTCTACGAGTGAATCCAAAACTGGTAGCCAAACTTGTGCGTGTAAGTTTGTTGAGCATCTATTTTCAGGACATGTATTGAGATGTTTTTGGTCCCATGTAATTTAATACATTTCTTCCTTCCTTTTTGTCTTAATTCCATGTAACAATCTTTGTATGACTTATAGAATTAGTAAATGCCTAATTTACTTTACAAGTTATATAGGGTTAGGGTTTTCTCCTTTTTCGTTATCAGGTTTGTTTCTATAATTTTTGACTTTGATTTTTGTGCACCTTAGATGATTTGATTATGTGGGTTTAGATTTTAGATTTTTAGGTATTTTTAGCCCTTTAGATTCAATGGTTTGAAATATATATATTTAAGTTTCAGTTTTTTCAAATTTTTATTGGGATTATTGTTTTTGAGGTTTTGGTTGATTTATTGTATGAAGTTGGCCTTAATACAGGGTATGTGAATGTATTGAAGTTAACTTATAGTTGGTGTGGTTTACTATGGTGGATTGGATTTGAATTTGTTGTTGCAACCCCTACAGGTTCTGTTAGAGTCACTAAGCCAGGTGGTTGTGACAAATTACAAGTGATTGTCGATGATGTTAGAGGAAAAAATGTGCCTTCAAGTGGTTTCGTCATATTTGTATGATGTTTCCTGATTTTAGTTTTGATATTAATACTTGATATTAATACTTGGCGGGCTGTTTATTCGAAATATCGGACTCGGTCGGTGGCGTTTTCCTTTGGTTAGTTCCGGTGTCTTGGCAAGGCAACCTATTTGAAATCAGGTTTGCAGCCATGGCCGGTATTGCTACATTTGTTTAAATGTCGTTGCCCATGTTTGTCTTTTGGCAACGCAACCACTGTGTTTGGTGGTTGCAGCCATGGACCATCTTTGGCGATGGTATTTGTTGCTTGCTGATATGCAATTAAAATGGTGGTGATATTGGTTGTGATGAGTACAAATGGATTCGAAGAATATGAGATTGTCCGCGTCTTGGCGGGGCAACCCATGATGGTTGCAGCCATGCCGGATGCATTCTCTTTCTTCGATTGTTAGCCGATCTGAGCTTTATGCACAATGATTTTGACAATTCTTGCAGTGCGCTTTGACCTCTAAGTTTTTGACAGTCACTTTAGTTTAGTGCAGTCGGTGACATTGGTTATAAGTAATAAGAGGTAATGATGAATTTGAACGGGTTTAATTAAAGTCGTGAATCTCCGTGTCTTGGCGGGGCAAACTATTAGGTTTGCAGCCATGCTAGATGTATCCGCTTTTTGAGATTACTAATCAATCTAAGCCTCGCAAATTACTGTATCAACATATTTTATTGGCACATGTTCAGCTGGATTCGAGAAAAGATGAGATTATTCGCAGCATGGTGGGCCAAGCTTGCTAAGCTTGCAGCCATGGCAGATATACCTGCTTTTTTGGACTGTTTGCCTATCTGGGTCTGATAATTAAAAAAGAGATTGAATTTGAAAGTTTTGATTGTTTATGTCTCGCGTCTTTTGTTGGCACGTGTCTTGGAAAATTAGTAAAGGGGAAAAAGAGGCTGTTGTCTGAAAATTGGCTTGGCTTATGAACACAAATATTAAGTTGCTTATGGAGTTTCCTGACTCATTTCAAAACTGTTTTTTTCTCTTATTTCTTGATTTCGGTCTTTGGACAAAGTCGCAAAACCATTTTTGTTTTTGCATACAAATGTGTTGGCATGGCTTTTGGTAAGCCATAGCATCCTTTAGTTATTCACATTTTTTGATAAACAAAAGTGGCCTAATAGAATGATTTTTTATATATTTTTTAGGGAACCTAACGGATGGTGGATCGGCAACACCAACTGGACTTATTTCAGCACCAATAGCACATGCTTTTGCACTATTTGTTGTTGTATCAATTGTTGCTAAGATATCAAGAGGTCACACTAACCCTGCAGTCACCTTTTATAATCTGATCAGGTAACCACTCAGAAATGGAAAAAAGAAGTTATCTAAGTTATTTGTTCTTTTATATTTCAAGGATTTTCATTTAAAATATGTTTGCTCATGTTTTACTTTGTCAACCCTTCATGTATCATTTTACTTCACAAAAATTTAGAAACCAAACAACCCTAATATCTGCACAAAATTTTGCATAAAAACTATTTGCAAAGGGGTTGTTTGGATAAAAGTTGTTTGGAATTTCCAGCGGAAAATTTTGTATACAAGCTTTTTGGATAAAAGGCTTTTGGAATTTGGAATATTGTGTTAAATACGATTGAATCAAAGACTAATGATCAGATTTCTTACATAACAATAGGAATTAACTCATGTATTTTCATGAAACAGGTCAAGAGGGATTATAATAGGCTGCGGCCACTGAGTTACAGATGTGCAGAGGTGCATATGTTTTTCTATTGGCTATCTCTCTTAAAAGTAGGCCCAGCTATGAAACCATCTCGAAAAAGGTACTCACGATTCTATTTTTAGTAGGCTCACGATTCTTATATAAATATTTTTATCAGAAGGTGTGTTTGCATACGTATCTAATAAATACTCCGTAAACCATTAGGTGTCAAACAATATATGTATACATAATACTTTTTGATAAGTCTGCTGCAACACTACTTGGAATTGACATAGAGTACTCCCGGAACGCCTGATATGAATGCTGGAACAAGGCCACCTGTTTCTCTTAGCCATCTCCAAAAGAAACGGTCCATTGGTCCTTTATTTACCCATGATTTGGGGACTGAACGTGTAGCATCAAGCAGTTTCAAGGTTGACCCGTGCAGCATAGCTATGACCTGCCACGACTAATTGAGCATCATTGTATGTAAAAGCAGCAATGACACAGAACATTATAATAATTAATTGAAACAACATTTAGTTGTTGCCTTACAATGTTGGAAATTTGGAATGGATTAGTGAATGGTTTATCGAGTTTCAAAGCTCATTTAGTTGTTGCCTTACAATACTACAATACTAACAGATTATATGTTTTTTTTTTGTAGTCCTAAAAGTAATAGATTGTGTTCATAGACCCTTTAATTCAATATATAGTTTTCTTATGCTGATGTATAAAAAAAATGAAAACCGAAAAAGCCCGCTGCAACGCCCTGGTTTCCATACTCGTTGAGGTGTAAATGGTTCACATAAGTTGTACTAGTATTATGGTATTTACTCAAGTACGAATTTGTACCGTATGGTATGGTCAACTATGGTTAGTTTGTACAAGTTGCAAACTTTTTGTGACCTTTAATTTGATATTAGTATTATATACATAAAATATTCATTTTCTAGTTTAGTTTGATTTGATTGGATACGGGAAACATAGTGTTAATCAGGGATGGAACTTGGGCAGTTTTAGTGAGGGGGCCGAAATCATCATAAGTTTGAGATGAAAAGCATGATGTACATATACCAAAAAGAAAGACAAGAAACATGCGATAAACCAAGATATATTTTGAGATAGATGGTAAATGTGTGAAAAAAATTGCCGTTTTAAAAAATTAAAATAAATAAACAATTTTTTTTATACCAATGTCAATATAAGCTAGAATAGGTTATCATAAGTAATGATTGAAGAATAGTGAGACGTTTCAAAGTTTTAATATTTTGTCAAATTGAGCACGAGGCGTAACAAGTTTTGGGAAAACCGGTTTTAGTATAACCGAAACGAGGGTTTAAACACCAGTTTGCATGTTTAGATGTCAACCGGTTTGGTCTTAAACCGGTTTAAACCGAACCGATTCAGGGTCATGTAACCGCTTTTTCATGTCCGGTTTCAAACCAAACCGGTTTGATTCAAAACCGGTTCATAGCCTACTTTTTCTGCGACTGTAGAAAATTGTGTTGTGGTGTGCTCTTTTGGGTCGACCCTTTACGTAACGAGTCTTCTGAATTGTCCATATTGGTTTAAGAGTTGGTCTTTGCTCAAGAAGGGCAAATCATAGTTGTAATTTTATGACTAGAATGCAGTTTAAGTTGAATTCATCTTGGCTTACTTACAATTAAAGAGGCTTTTGGAGAAAAAAAAATGATGATGCATATTCATTTGAAGAAACACAAATGAGTTTATTGAGAGCAACAATCACAAATTGTACGAAATATAAAATTCAAGACACCCTTCTTATTCGATTTTTAATTATTTTACTTACAATTCTTTCTCTTATTCTTCACGCTTTCTGTTAAGAGACTTATTTGAACGGCGCCGTCTTTTTTAGCAAGGATTTCCACAATCTCTCTCTTAATCTCTCTCTTAATCTTTCTCTTTCAATTTTTCAAAAATAAAAAAACATTAGATTTAAAATATACCGTAATAATAATAATAATAATAATAATAATAATAACTATGATTTGCCAAGTGCGCACAACGTAAACGTGTAAACGCGTCAAGTACGAGGCCAAGTGCGCGGGTATTGGATATGAGTTTCTCCCCTTCTCATTCTCTTCTTTTGGGGAACTTGAGAAGGATGCTGTGACCTTACTGAAGCGAATCCGAAAGTTCTCGATAACCCAAGACATTGGAGCACGTGCCGCTTCTCATATCTTCAGTAGGATTAGTTTTTCCATAGCTAGAGTAGTGGGAGCCCAGTTAGTATCTCGGCTTCCCACTAACTTCTTGTAAATCCTTTGAGTTTCTAATAAAATGATGTTATAATAAATAAAAATAAATAATAAAATAATAATAATAATAATAATAATAATAATAATAATAGGGCAATTGCATATATACCCACTAAAACTTGCATATTTGCATATATACCCAAATCATGCTTAAATTGCATTGTACATTATGCATTAAAACTTGCATTATGAGGGAATATGCAAGTTTTTTAGTTTTAATGGGTATATATGCAATTGCCTCTAATAGTAATAATCTAAACCAGGTAAAACTCGTATAAGTTGTACCTTGGACATGTTTACGCTACTATTTTCTTTCTTCTTCTTAGTCTCACCATCTTCACGCAAATAAGACTTCTCATTCTCTCCACCTTCCTGCTTATAAATTTCCACCATCTTCCTCAATAAAAAACAATTGTATTATAAAGTTCCTCAAGATCTCATAAGCAAAATTCTAGAATAAAATACAATAAAAGTAAATCAATTTACCTCTTCAGGAATAAAATAATTTCTCCCTCTCAAACTAGTTACAAATCTACGCATTTGTTGACGCTTTCGTTCAGCAACCTTTGCAAAGTATAAAAAAGACAGTCAACTAAGATGATCAATATTCAATTTACTAGGCATTAAGTCATTGATCTAATGCACGTTAATCTATGGTCTATATTATGAGTAATATCATAACTAAATAACCCCACCTTAGAATCCGTTTGGATCGATTTACATTTTCATTTCTCTGAGTATATTTTTTCAACACTTATTAATGTAACCAAATTTTATACATTACTACGTGTTAATATTAAACCCCCCATAAACTTTTACACACTTTTTAAGAATGGAAACAAGATGTGTAGATTTGACATATTTTTTGTAGCGACTGTATAGCTATTTCACTTAATAATACAAAACATAAAGTATTAGTAGTCAAAAACAATATCAGTGACATTATTGTAAATTGGACAGGTTACTTGTTCTGGGTTCTTATCTTTTTACATCTCGAAAGAGAAGGAGAGAAGGACTAGAATTTAAGCTTTTACACATGCTTTAAGAAAGACAAAACACCTACTAAGGGTGGTGGCAGTCGATTCGGTTTGGCCTTCGGCATGAGGCATACCGAATGGTGTTTGTTTTGCCTCTTGCTCGGTTTGAATCGGTATGCAAGTTGGTATCACCAATTCGGCAAAGATCCCCGAATTGGTATGAAGGTAATATTCGAACGTTGGACATTAAATAGACACTTTGACCAAAAAAAAGTATACGTTGGCTACTTTAAAAAATAGCCGTTTGGCTTTTAAAAAAAAAAAAAAAAAAAATTTACTCCCCTCTATATATTTCCAACATCAATCCAATTTTCTAACACATTTCTAATCTCATCTCTTTATACTATTAAAAAACAATCTCATGGATCCAAGAGGACGAGGTGCTTCATCATCCAAAGGACGTGGACGAGGTTCTCGTTCCGTTCGTCCACAAATTCAATCACAACCCGGTGCATACATTCCTCAAATGAGTCCTCCTCAATATTATCCTCAAATGACTTCTCCCCCGTACTTTCAACCACAATATTTTCATCAACCACCACCATTGACTCCAACTCAATACACGATATCTCCAACAAGTGACTTTGACCCGTTTGAGTACCGTGACGGTCCTACGCGACGTGAACCAAGTGTTGAACGAGAACTACCGCTATATGACTTGGATGATGATGAAGATGATGTGGTTCCCGAAACGCAACAACCAACTCCCATGGGTAATTTATTTTTCGAAATTATATTTCATCTATTTCGTAATTTATTTTAGTTTTCCAATTTAAGTTTCGAAATGTATTTTTGTTTTCATATATTCCGAATTTTATTTATGTTTCGAATTATATTATTTTTTCCGAATTATATTATTTTTAATTTATTCCGAATTTATTCCGAATTATATTGTTTTCATATATTCCGAATATTATTTTTTCGAATTTTAATTTTTATAATGTTTTGTATCTTAGAAAATGATGAAGAAATTCAAGAAGTCGAAGTAGTGAAAAAAAAGAAACAACCGAATAAAGCGGAAAAAAAAATCTTGGACGCCGGTCGAAGAGACGTCGTTGGCTAAAGCTTGGGTTCATATCTCGACATGTAGAGTCGTTGGGAATGAACAAAATAGAGATAGTTTTTGGAAACGAATTCTTGAGCATTTCAAGCAAAATGTGAAAGACACAAATAGATCTTTTCATGCCTTGAACACAAAGTGGAAAACTATGAACACGTTATTAAATGGGTGTCTTTAATGGGCTATACATCCAACAAGTAAATTTTAAACTTTTTAATTTTATACTTTTATTAATTTAAAATTTTTATTATTATAATTGTATATTTATATGAATTTATAATTATTACTTTTATAATTGTAGAAACGTATTCGTGAGAGTGGGTGTAGCGATGTTAACGCGATGACAAATGCTATGGCCGATTACAAGACCAAACTGCAAGACGCTTACTCATATTGATGCTTGGGACATTGTTAAGCAAGAAGACAAATGGTTGGAACAACCAGATATAGCTCAAGGATCTACCTCTCATTCTCGACAAAAGAAAAAGTCGCCGAATCAACACTACGAGTCCGAAGCAATGAAAACAACATTGTGCTTCCCGACCAATGTCGACAACACTCCTATGGCGCGAAAGAAAAGGCAAAAGGCCGAAACCGAGTCGTCGACAATAAATAGTGTAGCTGTTTCCTTCGACACTTACACAACAAATAAGACACAACTATTGCAGGAGGCGGTGGCTACAAAAGTTGCAAAGAATAAAATGGCCGAAAAGTTATTGGCACAAAATGGCTTTAATGGAAGAAAAACATATGTGGAAGGCGCTGAAGTTCTATAATGAACCGCATGATCACATAACCGACCCAAGTATATTAACGTTCACTCTTGAAAAAAACGTGAGCTCATGCGCAAAATATGGATGGAATTGCAAATTTTAGATTAAGTATTAAGTTTATGTAATTTCCTTTTAAGTATTAAGTTCATGTAATTTTCTTTTAAGTATTAATAAAATGTTATGTTTTTATTAAATTGTTAAGTATTAATAAAATGTTATGTTTTTATTAAATTTAAAAAAAATAAAAATAGGTAATGAGTTAGGCATGGTTGCCACTAAAAATCTATTGTTAGGTATGAGATTGGTATGAGGTGAGTTGGCGGGATATTATTGATAGATGACTAGGCATGAAAAAAAGTGGTAGACATGACTGCCACCACCCTAAGGGTTAAAAAGTTGACATATATATATATATGCTATAAAATAACATTAAATAAATAAATATAAATAATATAAAAAGTTGACGACATTCATTTTTAGAAACCCGACATGAAATGAGATGTATAAACAAAGTCAAAGAGTGTGTGTACACAGTTTACTACTACCTCCGTCTCATAATAATTGTCCACTTTGACTTTTTAAAATTTTTTTATTCAACTTTGACCATAAATACTTTTATTTGCGTAATATAATATTTGATAAAAAAAATATATGAATAGACTGGATTTTAGATGTATTTTCATTTGATATAACTTTCATCAAGTATTTTATAACACAAATAAAAATGTTAATGGTGAAAGTTAAAAAACAAAGACTAAAAAGAGTCATAATGGACAATTATTATGGGACATAGGGAGTAGTTAGCAGTGTACTACTAGTTAACAGTGTAGTTGTTGGTTTTTTCTTACCTCTTTTAGCTTAAAAAAAGAAAAGAAAAAAGAGTCGGTTTCAAGTGGGAGTATTTGGGCTTTGGGCTAGGCTTTAGTTTACGAAGCAAGCTATATATACATATTATATTATGTTGTCACTGTTTTTTTTTTCAACAACCCTAACTAGCTAGCTAACCCTAAATAATCAGAAACCTAACTAAAGATGGCCGATGATGTTGTTGAGGATATACTTACAAGATCGGATGCGAAAGATCTTGTCCGTTGCAAAAGTGTTTGTAAGTCATGGTATTCTTTGATATCAAGTCCTTGTTTTGTTAAAGCTCATCTTAAACATCATAAGCATAATTGGAACACTAGAATTAACAATAATGATGTTGGGCATACAAGGATAGCCATGCCAAGAATCTGGAAAATACCTAATGATTATTTGGGAGATGAGAATTTGTATCAATTCAATGATTGGAGGCTTGTTGGTTCTTCCAATGGCCTTGTATGTCTCACTTTTTTACGCCAAGACCATGATGATGCTCTGATTTTGTTAATCAATCCTTGGACTAGAGAGTTGAGAGAAGTGCCAATGCCTACCATACCTCCCAACGGAATCACGGATGCTATAGGTCTGAGTTTTGGTTATGATTCATCAACAGATGATTACAAGCTTGTTTTCTCAATCAACAAGGAGTGTGTTGTAGGGTCCATTCTTCAAGTTTTTTCATTGAAATCAATGACTTGGAAACTATTCGGACGCATAAACTATTGTATAATTTTTGAAAACCCTGGTGTTTTTCTCAACGGGTCACTTCATTGGTTTGCGGATGATTTTAACACTAAGAATAGACAGTTAGTGATCCTTTCTTATAATTTATCTCGGGAGGAGTTCAAAGCAATCCCTCTACCTGATGACTCAAGATATTTGGTACATTTTAGCACATTGGGGATTCTCCAAGACAACCTATGCATTTCTTGTGTCGATTAAAATGAATTACATTATGGCCTTTGGGTAATGCCAAACTACAACTCATGGGAATTCTTGCCAAATGATTACGAGATCAAGTCTCCTGATGCCGTATACTATATGAAATTGTATGATTGCACTTCACCAAAGAAGAAGAGGCTGGGTTTCTTTTGTGATAATGAACCATGTCTTTCAAGGCCTGTCAAACATATAATTAGTGATCCTATATATGTTCAAAGCCTTGTATCTCCTTATGTTAATACCAAGAAACCACGCCGCTGGGAGTGCTAAGGTTTGTTTTCCTGATCATTTTTTTTTTAATCAATGTGTGTATTATGATGCCTATAGGGGTGGCAGTAGGGTCGGGTTAACCCGAACCCAATAAGGCTTATCGGGCCGGGTTATGTCAATTTTATACTAAACTGAAAAATAAATAAAGCATATAAAGAAACTTGTTTCTCGATTTACCCAATTGTTTCTCAATTCAAAACCTTAAGCCTAGATAGATCACCTATGTAGATGTATTAACCTAGCTGCAATAGCAGCTCGACACCCCTATCTGCAATAGCAGCCAGCTAATTTTACGCCCATTTGACAACCCTAGCTGCAATAGCATGTATCAGGATGGTACCAAGCTCTATGGATATCTCAGAACAAGAACTACATTTCCTATAACAACTAAGGATTCACCATTCACCTCAATAACAACTAAGGATTCATCTTCAAAAACATCTGCAACACAACTTTCCATACCATTCACTTTGTCCTCTTTTCTCCTTTTCTCTATCAGCCTCCCATGATCTCTTAAAATAATTAAGCATTTCTTGAGACCAATTCTTAGTATCTTCAAAACTAGGCTGTAATTTCAGATTTAGGAACTTATCAACTAGCATATTATTTTTTAACATGTTGATTCCCTGAATACTATCATCTTTTAACATATTACGATCATGGGCTTGCATCTGCCATGCTGAAAATCTTTTCATGAAACCTCATTTGACGGTTCCTGATCCGCTGGGCATTCAAGTAGTCTCAACAGTCAAAAGTACCATAAATCAAAAGTGCTACTCTTACATCCGAGCCTGATTCTGACCTGCCCTCCTTTTCTAAATGATGATCAATAGATGTTGTAAACCATGGATATAAGTCACACTTAACATCCCTTTGCATCCTTTTAACATTTTCCAACACTTGCTCTAAGTAACGAAGTCTTTAAGCAGATCTGTTAACCATATGACCCTAGCTAGCAACAACCTGATACTTAAATCTCCCACCCGAGTTTCCATAATTGCAAGTTCAGTGCCTACTTCGGTGTCTATTAGGTTAGGTACTAGTTCATGTAATTCAATGTCAGTGTCAAGTTCAGTCTCTTCACTGTTTCCTTCGGTGCTCACTCATTTATATACTAGATCAGGTACTTGAATGTCCACTTCATTGACCAACTGTCATCCCTTAAACAGAAACCTTGTTCCTCACTTCTTCTACACCATTTGTATGTACCTGATTCAGCCTAGCTTCTTATATCTTCCACATTTCTGAACTAGCTGGTTACAACACAACTAAACCATCATCATGATTCATATTACAAAACCATTGGTACTCCTAACCAGAAATTCACACATCAACTGCTTGAATCAGTTAAAAACTTGTTCATATCACAAAACCATTGGTACTCCTAACCAGAAATCACTTAAGAAATGAGGTCTAGATCCATAAAACAACTAATATATTAAGAATTGAACTCGAAATTGGATTACAACGGGATAATTTGTTACGACTGAAACAATTGAACGTTTAGAGAGTTGCAGAGTGAAAGAAAAATGTTTACAATTTTATAGCTAATGAACTGAACAACTAGTTGTGTATTTATACAAATATAGAATAGTATGATATCTTTATTCCTTCTACAATACTGCCACAAATTGTACATTTAGTCTGCTTTGTTTAGTTAACTTTCTCATGTTTTGTGTAGTCTCCTGAGTGTGAGTATGAGTATGAATGGATGTTTTGTATGCATACTTAACCCCGCTATATATCACCTCATCTGATATTTCCAATATCAAACATTCCAATGTACCATACAATTAGTAATTCTGCAAAGTGTTAGGTTAAGTTATAGTGTCCTAACATGCTATTGGTTATAGGGCTGTTAGAGATAAAGCAACGAGATATTAGGTCGTTGGGAAATTAAGAGGTGTTTCAGATAGTTTTTTAGACCGAATAAGTGATGTTTTGAAGTTTTTCAGATAATATAATAGCGCAACTCAAAAATCAATCAAACACTCTAAATAGCCCAACATCTGACCGCCTCATACAATTTAGTCCTATTCAGATTTTTTTTAAAGAAACGACCCCTTAGTAGGTGTTTTGTCTTTTTTAAAGCATGTGTAAAAGCATAATTCTAGTCCTTCTCTCCTCTCTTTCAAGATGTAAAAAGATAAGAACCCAGAACAAGTAACCTGTCCAATTTACAATAATGTCACTGATATTGTTTTTGACTACTAATACTTTATGTTTTGTATTATTAAGTGAAATAGTTATACAGTCGCTACAAAAAATATGTCAAATCTACACATCTTGTTTCCACTCTTAAAAAGTGTGTAAAATTTTATGGGGGTTTTAATATTAGCACGCAGCAATGTATAAAATTTGGTTACATTAATAAGTGTTGAAAAAATTTACTCAGAGAAATGAAAATGTAAATCGATCCAAACGGATTCTAAGGTGGGGTTATTTAGTTATGATATTACTCATAATATAGACAGTAGATTAACGTGCATTTCAGATCAATGACTTAATGCATAGTAAATTGAATATTGATCATCTTAGTTGACCGTCTTTAATATACTTTGCAAAGGTTGCTGAACGAGAGCGTCAACAGATGCGTAGATTTGTAACTAGTTTGAGAGGGAGAAATTATTTTACTCCTAATGAAGAGGTAAATTAATTTACTTTTATTGTATTTTATTCTAGAACTCTGCTTATGAGATCTTGAGGAACTTTATAATACAATTGTTTTTTATTGAGGAAGATGGTGGAAATTTATAAGCTGGAAGGTGGAAAGAATGAGAAATCTTATTTGTGCGAAGATGGTGAGACTAAGAAGAAGAAAGAAAATAGTAGCGTAAACATGTCCAAGGTACAACTTATACGAGTTTTACCTGGTTTAGATTATTATTATTAGGGGAATTGCATATATACCCATTAAAACTTAAAAACTTGCATATTTTCTCATAATGCAAGTTTTTAATGCATGATGTACAATGCAATTTAAGCATGATTTGGGTATATATGCAAATATGCAAGTTTTAGTGGGTATATATGTAATTGCCCCATCATTATTATTATTATTATTATTAAAAATCTAATCACGTTTTTTTGTTTGTTTTTTTTTTTTAAAAATTGAAAGAGAAAGATTAAGAGAGAGATTAAGAGAAAGATTGTGGAAATCCTTGCTAAAAAAGACGGCGCCGCTCAAATAAGTCTCTTAACAGAAAGCGTGAAGAATAAGAGAAAGAATTGTAAGTAAAATAATTATAAATCGAATAAGAAGGGTGTCTTGATTTTTATATTTCGTACAATTTGTGATTGTTGCTCTCGATAAACTCAATTGTGTTTCTTCAAATGAATATGCTTTTTTTTTTCTTTCCAAAAGCCTCTTTTATTGTAAGTAAACCAAGATGAATTCAACTTAAATTGCATTATAGTCATAAAATTACAACTATGATTTGCCCTTCTTGAGCAAAGACCAACTCTTAAACAAATATGGACAATTCGTAAGACTTCGTATTAGCCCAATCAAAGGAGCACACCACAACACAATTTTACAATGCGACAAAAGTAGGCTCTGAACCGGTTTTGAATCAAATCGGTTCGGTTTGAAACCGGACATGAAAAAGCGGTTACATGACCCTGAACCGGTTTGAGACCAAACCGGTTGACATCTAAACATGCAAACCAGTGTTTAAACCCTCGTTTCGGTTATACTAAAACCGGTTTTCCCAAACCTTGTTACGCCCCGTGCTCAATTTGACAAAATATTAAAACTTTGAAACGTCTCACTATTCTTCAATCATTACTTATGATAACCTATTCTAGCTTTATATTGACATTGGTATAAAAAAAATAGAGTTAATTACATAAATCGTCCTTGTGGTTTGGTCAAAGTTACGGATCTTGTCTCTATACTTTTTTGCTTCGCCCCTGTATTACAAATCTACGGATCTTGTCCTGATCCGACCCGTCCCAAAAAGGACCTCCCTTGCAAATCTTTCTAACGTGAGGGCTAACGATCGTATACAAACACACGGGACATTTATGTAATTTACTCTGTAAAAAAAAAAAAGTTTTTTCTTTTTAGTTTTATTATTCAAAATTTTTTTAATTTTATTACGATTAAATTTTTTAATTAAAAAAAAAGAAAAGAAACTTTTTTTTTAAAATTTAATTTTAATTTTATTATAATAAATTAAAAAAAATTAATTTTATTTTATTATAATATATTTTTGAAGGCTTTTAGTGGTGAGAATGTTTTCAGTTTGGACTTTAATCAAGGTTTTTTTTAAGTTTTCTCATGAAACAAATGATCTCAGAATTTTACAAGTACTTTGGTAATGTTATTATTATTTTTTCGAAAGGTTAAGATTTTATTAACAAAAAAGTTCTAAAACAAAACCGGAAATTGCAAGAAACACAAAACAAAAGAAATCAACCAAGAGGTAGAACATCAAAAGGCCTTCAAATCCATCATTCCAATCCGTCAAACCATGAAAGAACCGAGCAGTAATTAAAAAGCCTTCAAAAATATATTATAATAAAATTAAAATAATTTTTTTTAATTTTATTATAATTTTTTTGATTTTTTTTAAATTAAAAAAAAATAAAAATAGTTTTTTATAATAAAATTAATTTTTTTTTTATTTATTATAATAAAATTAAATTAAATTTTTTTTAAAAAAAAAAGTTTTTTTTATTAAAAAATTTAATCGTAATAAAATTAAAAAAAATTGAATAATAAAACTAAAAAGAAAAACTTTTTTTTTTAAAGAGTAAATTACATAAATCGTCCATGTGGTTTGTATAACGATCGTTAGCCCTCACGTTAGAAAGATTTGCAAGGGAGGTCCTTTTTTGGGACCGGGTCGGATCGTGGACAAGATCCGTAAGATTTGTAAACCACATGGACGAAACGCGCTAAAAAAAGTATAGGGACAAGATCCGTAACTTTGACCAAACCACAAGGACGATTTATTTATTTTATTTTATTTAGAACGGCAATTTTTTTCACACATTTACCATCTATCTCACAATATATCTCACAAATGCCTTGAGTGAGGCTTGAAGCCACAACTTATATGTTGGTGGGCAACTCACATACCACTAGACCAACGTCTTTCAGTAATGCTAATCGAAATTATACGATATAGTTTCAAGCTTCGGGATAAATTCTCGTGCCATTAAGTAACTTTGTGTTGATTTTGATATAAAATTTATAATAGCTTCATTAAAAATAAAAAAAAATAAAAAAAAAAAAAAACTCGCCATTTAAAGAACACAAAATACTTGGGTATAATGGTATGTGATTGACTTTTAAATCAAAAGATTGTAGGTTTAAATCTCGTTAGAGTCATTTGTGAAACATTATGCGTAAGATAAATGACATAAACATGTAAAAAGCTGTCATTAAGAAAAAGATATCAACGAGTTTTTCTTTTAAGATTGCTAAAAAGGTTAACAACACAAAAAGTTTGCAACTTGTACAAACTAACCATAGTTGACCATACCAAACCGTACAAATTCGTACTTGAGTAAATACCATAAGCATGGTCGATTGATTACATAATACTAGTACCAACTTATGTGAACCATTTACACCTCAATATATGAAAAGGCAAAACTTTTCTTTCTTCAACCCATGTGGGATAAAAAACATCTCAAATTCTCAATACATGTCCTGAAAAAAGATGCTCAACAAACTTACATGCACAAGTTTGGCTACCAGTTTTCGATTCACTTGTAGAGTGAAATACAAACACCATTTTCCTTTCAATCCCGTCATAACATTGATCGAAAACACATTTGTAGGTAAGTTATAGCGATAAAAGTTGTACCGCCATGACAAACTACATACTTTAACACATAATCGTAAGTTGTATCACAAACGATTTACTCTAGAGTGAAATACAAACACCATTCACCTTTGACCTTTCAATCCCGTCACAGGCGATTTACTCATTGAGTGAAATACAAACACCATATAGATTTCAACCCCGACATAAAAGTGATCGAAAACACCTTTCAATCACCATACACAATCTAAATGCCTTTGTCAAATGTCACTGTCCACCGGCTAGTTGAACCGTCAAACCGGTAAGGCCGCTAACCATGTTACTAATAAGAAGGTATCATACTAATTACATAATAAGACACAATCTTGGATATTTAGAAAGAAAAAAAGTTATGTTAAGAAGATTCATAAAACTTTTTGATTATAAAAAAGTCGAAAAGTTAAGTTAAGAAATTGTATGAATCGGTGGAGCTATAGAAGTTAGTGTCATTCAATAAACAACATCAACAACTATAACCCACCAACAATATACCATTATCAAACTAGAAAGAAAATGATCACTTTAGTATATGAATAAGCAAATTTTTTATGTTTGAACCATGTGGGACTACTTGAAATAAGTTTTTATAAAAGTTACTCCATGCCGTAATCAAATACTTGTGTGTCAATTGCATGCATATGTGGGAACTAAAATTGAGAAAATGTGGGAAGAGAGATTGTCACAGTTGCGAAAAGAAAAGCGGTTAAGTTTGATATTCAACTCAAGTTATGATGTGATGTTGTTGAAACTAGGGAAGGATTATAAGGAGCTTTGAAGTGGTGTTGAGGAAAATGGCGCCTTTAATAGTCTTGCGGGTTTGGTGCCTTACAAAGAGAAAACAAAAGGCTTAGAACATATATACATTCTGAATTCTCAGCCATATCGCTAATAATACAACTATTGTACCAACCAGCATACAAGATGAAGAATTAACAACATTATACAACTATTATACTTTGCACTAATAATACACTAACAAAATATCGGTAACTCGGTCATTTCTAACTTTCAATATTTGGTTTTTGTAACTTTGAGTATCTTTCTACCATTGCCTATGACAAACCTACACATTCTTACTTAAAATTGACTTTAATATAAATAAGCTAAATCTAGACCGAATATAGTTGATATATGTTTCTTAACATCTTATATCCTTGGGATATTTTGACTACTAGGTATAAAAAAGAACACAAACAATGTAGAGCAAGAATTTTTACACAACGTTTTGCTTCATTGCTTTTCCTAAGGAACTAGCTTTGCAGTCCCACGTTTGTTAAAGATTGAAATTTTGTTTAGTCCCACATGGGGTAAAGAGAAAAGTCTTTGCTTAAAGTTGTTGGATACTGTTTAAGAAGCAAAATAGTAGTCGTCTCATGAAATCAGCAATCGTTATAAATTTCTAAGATTTTTTTTTTTTTTTTTTTTTTTTTTTTTTTTTTTTTTAATCTTTAATATCATAGTGTCAATTTTTATTTTTATTTTGTTAGGTTCTCGAATTCTCATTGATGGATACTATCTAAAGAAAAAACGATATCTAAGTTCTTGAGATTACCAATTCGTATAAATTCCTAACTTTTTTTTATCTTTGATATTAATATAAGTATCACCCAAATAAAGACTTTGGTAAAATGGTATATGATTAACTTATCAATCATAAGGTTGTGGATTCAAATCTTATTGGAGTCATTTGTTAAACATTAGGTGTAAGATAGATGATATCAAAGGGTGCAGCTCTTTGTAAGTTGAAGGCGGGTAGAACGATTCTTGAACAGCTCAAGGATGGGTTCACATCCATGCATACTTTGTGACCACTGTCTGACCCATGATTCCATTCTGAGTGAATTGTACTGGTAACGACCATACTGGTAAGGTCCGCCTCTTCCGCCACTTCTACCACCATGACCATATCCGTAACCTCTGCCACTACCTCGACCACTGCCATAGCGGCCACCACCTCTTTGGTTTTGATGGGTTCGTCGAGGAACATACTGATCCTTGTTATCTTTACCACCTGCTTGTGCTTCGACAGGATCATGGACGGACCCACATGTATGCCGGGTGTGGCACGGCTACACCGATTTTAGGTCACGGTGCAAAAGATTTTAAAACTGTCGTTTTTGTGGTATGTGCAACCCTCAAAAAAAAAATTTGCTACTTTCGTTTTTACGGTGTAACTTTAGTTAACTCAACATTTTTTTGTGCAATACCCTCTTAAAATTCTCGGGTCCGTCCAGGATCCATTTGAACCGGAGTTTCTAGGGAGTTTTCAGCTTCTGTCTCGTCCTGCCAACACAAAATATTAACAAATAACATCAATCAAACATCAAACATATATAGAAACAGCTAAAGAGAGATACGCGCCTACCAGACCCAACCCACAAACAACGACTTATCTTTATTGTTGTAAAGTAAGAATAAACAGATATCACTTTTAGGTGACTTTTGAGTTTGGACACGCCTAGAAGGACTTTGGCCTCCTATTTTTTTTACTGATTTGATCAGTTAGAAAAGAAAGTCTAACTCAAACTGGCTTGTTTTCCTTCAAACGGGTAAAAAGTAACACCTTTATTACGAAGACTCAAAGATGGAAAAAAGGAGGTACCTTGGGATGATCGTCATGAGGACTAGATTGGCCGTCATAAGTCTCGTTTCTTTGGAAAGCATTAGCGTTGTCCTCCTGTAGAACAATCATGGATTAGAAACTTGTAATAGAGTTCTTTTAAATGATTAATAACTTTCAGCTTAAAAAACAGCACGAATTTTAAGATACAAAAAATATTTAATGAAGTCTCTACTTCAAAGTTGCAACAAGTCTATAGCATGCCAGAGAACTTAAACAGCGCACACCATAAGAATAAAAAAGGTAAACGACGCAACCTTTAAGCTTATAGAATGATAAAACAACGACTAGCTTAACATGTTTAAAACATCATTTTCTAAGCACAAGAAGACAATGGTGTGCCATTACTCTTCTTCATGTGCCATCATCGTGGTTTCTTGGATAATAGACTTGTTGCTTAAAGGTTGTCTGTGTTCAAAATAAGTAAGAAATATGGAGCTTATGAAATATAAGCCAAAATCAAATAAGTTCATAAGCCCACAAATAAGCTTTAACAAACACCCCTTAAGGGGTGTTTGTTTAAGCTTATTTGTCGCTTATGAGTTTATTTGATTTCGCTTATATTTTAAGCGCCAATTTTCCTGCTTATTTTGAGACTTTTTAAGCTTGCTACGATGTAACAAGCTTATATAAGTCCATAAGTCTCGAAATAAGCTGGAAAATTTGGGCTTATGAATTATAAGCCGAAATCAAATAAGCATATAAGCCCACATATAAGTTTTAAACAAACACGCCTTTAAGCTTATTTATGGGTTTATGAGCTTATCTGTTTTTGTGTTAATTTCGGGCTTATATTAACTTATATAAGCATATAAATTTTAAAAATAGACTGAAAAATTGAGCTTATGAAACATAAGCCAAAAACAGATAAACTCATAAGCTTATTGGGCTTTTGGGTTAGCTTATTGTTTGGGTATATGTGCTTATTTGAAATTGGAAAAGCTTGTAAGCTCATTTTTATGGCTTATGAGGTTATGAAGTTAAGCTTATGGACTTAAATAAAGGTTATGCTGATAAGTGGTAAAAAATGAGCTTATGAGCTTTTCCATTTTCAAATGCGTTTATAAGGCCAAAAAATAAGCTAATCCAAACACCCCCAAGTTGCTATTTTTTGATTATTATTATCAGGTTTGTTTTAATGGTTATTGTATATTTTAATCATGTATAGATGCTGCATTGAGGGAGAAACTGGCTAAGATAGTCGGTCTTATTATTATAAGATTACGCCGGAGATGAAAGCACCTGACGCGATATGAAGCTGCTGCTGAGAGCTATGTTTTTGTGCAGGCGGAGAGTGAAGTTGAGCAAAAGGTATAATGATTTTTGTTTTTGTATGTGTATTTTGAGTTATTTGTAGTAATGTGCTTTATATTGTTGTGCATAATGATGCATACTGGAATTTGTTTGATAGGTTCGTTATAACATTGTTTTTGTTATAGCTGTAAATAAGTATTCATGTACGTTGTTTTAGGATCTGGATTTAGCGTTGGTACTGTTTATAGTTGCCATGAGGGTCGATGCGTTTGATTTTTTTTAGTGTAGCAAATATGTCTTGAATTCCACTTTTAAGTAGGCATGCACCAAAATATTGGTGATGACCCGCTTCTGCCCATCTTGCCAGTTAATAGCAGCAATCATATGATCTGTGTTTTTCTATAAAAGTTGATATACAAGTTCAGTTAGGTTACAACATGAGAGATTACTTTCTGCTCTTAAATTTGTAGTGTTTTTAGGACAAGTAAGCTTTATTTTTACAAATCAGTAAAAACATGAGTTTTCTACAAATCATAAGAACTGCATCACAAGTCACAACTTGGTAACCTTTGATCAAACATGTATATCAACCTTTCTAGCATACATTTATCGAAAAGCCTTTAAAACATCACAAATCATTACAACTCACCTCTCGTGTGCCTGAGCAAATGTCTTGTCAAATTTTATATGTTACAATGGTTTTTAGCTCCTATGTTCTTAGGAGAAAGCTTGGTTATAGTATTTCTCATTTGTAGGTCTTACTGACATTTTCTTCTTGTTATCAGACCCTTTGTATGAGATACTTATTTGCTCTTCTAGATC
>OU343225.1:2122551-2194558 GCA_910596185.1 Chrysanthemum makinoi | reverse complement strand
CCTCCAGTTCCACTCGAAAACCAAAACAAACGACTATTGA
Source organism: Chrysanthemum makinoi (assembly GCA_910596185.1). Lineage (NCBI taxonomy): Eukaryota > Viridiplantae > Streptophyta > Magnoliopsida > Asterales > Asteraceae > Chrysanthemum > Chrysanthemum makinoi. The sequence goes on along the minus strand of OU343225.1, from coordinate 2,194,518 downwards.
GTCTAGAGCCACGTGATTCATCAAAAGATCTCTTTGGAACACTTGACATTTAATCACTTGATGATCAACAAATAAGATTATCAAGTGGTTCATATCGGTCCTTCACAGATCTTAGCAACTCGTCGAGAACATTTATGAGAGGTTCACATCAGATCCCGCATTGAATGGAAATTCCCGCCAGTGGTCAACATCAAATGTACCGACAAAGCAGGTCACTTCGTAACTCCGTCGGATTACGCGAAGTGTGTCTCAAACGTCTACGTCGGAGGTGATGCTTCGCAACCTCAACGACTCATCAATTGTAGATGTACTTCGTACATCGCGTTTTGTGGGACTCAGCTCAGAACGGCCTTGTAAGAATTAGAGTTATGTTTTCACACTATGTTGTTAACACTCTCGAAGTTCAAACTTGTAAGTGCCGGAAACCGCTTATTACTAACCGCTTGAAATGTTTTCTTCTTATGGAAGCTCCGGAGCGGGATGATCGCGTCGATTCTTCTCATGCTCACGCCAACATCATCACTAATGAAAGTTCTATTCAGATGCAACACAACGTCAATGATTCTTCGTCAAATCAAAGAATCTACAAAGTCTAAAACTTAAAGAACTTCATCGCGATTGAATTCCAACGCCAAAGAGCGTGTGAGCATGTGAAGAATGACGAGACCGGAGCAAATGAAGGACCTGAAGCACTGATGCAGACAACACCATACTATCACTTTCACCACAAAGAACAATGATCAAAGAACAAAGTTAATGATGACGCCAAGCATAACTGCTCAAAGATAACTATCTCTACACTGGGGAGATTGTTCAATCAAGGCAATTCTCTCACAAGAAAGAAGAATGTCAGACGAGTTTATTACATCATCAACGCCTTCACCGCTTACATTCATATATACTTGAGGGGAGATTGTTGGAATCACTCCTAAACAGTTTTTCAAGTATTTATATTTCATATGTAATAGGTAGCTTTATTATGGCCTTTATGTTTGTTTAAGGTCAAGCTTATGAAGGCCCCAAGCTTAGGCCCAAGCCCAATAAGAAATAGGGAAGGAGAGGGAGTGTTGCCCTAGCTCCTTGCCTATATAAACAATGTAATAACCCTCACTTGAGGGTTGGTTGTTCAAGTTATTCTCTCATTCACTCTCTTTGCATAACCGGTCATATTATCTTGTGTGTGTGTGTGCTTATAACTTGTTCATCCGCCTTCATCTCTTCTCTTATAACTTGTGTTTGTAAAACTAGTGACCTAACAAGTTTCACCTTCACGGACTTGTTCCCGAACATAGTGATACTTCCGTAGAAAATGTCTGGTGCCCTTCATGACTCTAGGTTCATTGGCAAATATGATTGCAGCAGAATTGTCACAATACATATCAATAGGCGATTCAATTGAAGGCATAACACCAAGCCCTGAAATGAATTTCCTAATCCAAACAAATTTCCATTGTAGCTTCCGGCAGCTATGTATTCGGCTTCGCGCAGCACATCGCAATCGATACCGCTTCTTGCTCTTCCATCAATCGCCATCCATTGATGACAAAGACATAACCCGTCTGAGACTTCGTATCATCTTTATCACACTACCAGACGCATCACAGTAACTGTAACACCAAGTTCTATGTCCGATTTCCTCCATACACTAAAAACATATTTTTATTCCTAAGATACTTAGATATGTTTAACAGAATCCAAAAGTTCACCCGGATTCTTGATATCGACCGTCATGTTTTGAGCGAACGCTACATCTGGCCTTGTGCATCTCACAACATACATAATAGATCCTATTGCCGAAGCATAAGGAACTTTCTGCATGCGTGCCACCTCAACAAGTGTTGAAGCACACATTTCGCTACATAAGCCATGCTTTACTTCCATAGGTAAATATCCTTTCTTGGAATTTTGCATATTGAATCTCTTCAATATTTTATCAATGTAAGCGCTTTGACTTAAACCAATTAACCGCTTTGACCTATCTTGGTAGATCTTGATTCCCAGCATGTATGCAGCTTCTCCTAAATCCTTCATGGAAAAACATTTCCCAAGATATGCCTTAACATTTTTCAAACTCGAAATGTCTTTTCCCATAATTAATATGTCATCGACATAAAGAATTAGGAAAATTACATCACTCCCACTAACTTTGTGATATACACATGGCTCATCAAGATTTTGAATAAATCCATACTTTTTGATTTCTTCATCAAATCTTTTATTCCATTGCCTTGATGCTTGCTTCAATCCATAAATGGACCTTTGAAGTTTGCATACACGGCTTGGAACTGTGGATTCACAAACCCCTCAAGTTGCTTCATATAGATGTCTTCATCTAAGCGACCATTCAAGAAGGCGGTTTTGACATCCATTTGCCATATCTCATAGTCATAGTATGCGCTTTAGCTATGAGAATTCTAATAGCTCTAATGTCCGCTACAAGAGAAAAGGTCTCCTCGTAATCAATGCCATAAGTTTGAGTAAAACCTTGCTCAACTAGACGAGCTTTATAGACGTGTACATTGCCATCCATGTCAGTCTTAATCTTATAGAGCCATTTACTTCCAACCACCTTGGCGTTTGGAGGTAAATCACCTCTACCCACTTCATTTTCTCTCGTGGATTGCATTTCCCCATTCATTGCAACTTGCCATTTTTCCTTATCAGGACTTGCCATGGCAACTTTATAACTAGTAGGCTCTCCAAGATCTCCTAACATAGTTTCCTCAACCTCTACGTTAAGACATGACGCTCAGTGCACGCGTGTTCCTTACGGATCTACGAACGGAATCACTTCAACTTCGGTGGAGGACCCAGACTAAGGTTCTACCGAAGTACGTTAGTGTTTTCAGAAGGTAATGCATCTTCATGATTATCTTCCAGATCATAAACTCTCCCACTGAATTCTTGAGATACGAGATCTCTTTCAAGAAAATCTCCATACCTAGCAACAATTACTTTATTTTCAGTTGATAGTAAAACTAGTAACCCATAGTTTCCTTAGGGTATCCTACGAAGATACACTTTACAGATCTTTGTTGGAGTTTATCCGCCGAGTCACGCCTAACATACTGCAACCCCACTTTAAATAAGACATGTTAGGATCTTTACCATGCCATATTTCATATGGTGTCTTATCAACCTTCTTTGTGGGAACCATATTTAGAATGCGAACAACAGATTCTAAAGCATAATCCCAAAAGGATAAAGGTAGAGTGGTAAGATTAAACATAGATCGAATCATGTCCAACAATGTACGATTTCTTCTCTCAGATACACCATTTTGTTGTGGAGTATATGAGGAAGTGAGATTCTGGACAATTCCATTCTCAGCTAAGTAATCTTTAAACTCTTGGCTTAGATACTCACAGCCTCTATCGGATCGAAGATCTTTAATCTTCTTTCTCAATTGCAGTTCTACTTCTACTTTGAAAACCTTAAATGTTTCAAACACCTCATGTTTATGCTTAAGTAAATAAACATAACCATAACGGCTGAAATCATCGAAGTTGTTGCTAGCAGCACTCTCACACATGTCTAAGTGGTCCACACACACCATGAATCTATTAGAAGCCCTCTCCCTATAAAAAGGTTTCTTAGTCATCTTCCCAGATATGCATGACTCACATTTATCAAATGATTAATCATTGATATTTTGCAAAAGCCTTTCTTGTTGCAGCTTATGCATGCGAGCCTTGCCTATATGAGCAAGTCTACAATGCCAAAGATAAGAAGAATTCAAGTCTAACTTTATCTTCTTGTTAATGCTAAACATCGAATTATTATTATTGTTAGATTCATTTCCAATCACATCAATTTCAAACACACCATTCACAGTAATTGCTTTAAAATAAAATACACCATTTAAAGAAACATCAATTCCATTACGTGAAATAGTATGAGTAAAACCATCATCCAACAAACTGAAAGGAAACAACAACTTCAATTATATAAGAAGGTACTAACCTATGGCTTAACAGCCTATGTGCTCCATTTCCACGTGCGCAGATATTGCTTCCCATAGGCAAGCTTCCTTTCCACTCTAAACCCCTCAGAGTGTATTACAAATGTGAATACCACAGCCCGTATCATATACCCAGAAATTATTATGATTTAGAGTAAATAATTCAATGACAAATAAATTACCGTAAGAACCGGGCCATGGACCCTTCGTACTTCATTTTATTTGCCAGAATTCATCAAGATAGAGAGCACAGCTTTCTTCCAATGCCCAACGCCTACAAAGTGGTGGCATGCTTGATCCTTTTTAGGATTTTCCTTCCTAGGAGTAGGGTTCTTCTTAGGTTGAGGTTGATAGGCCATCACCTATTTGCCTTTGTCAACCTTTCCCTTACCCTTCCCCTTATTGTTGTTCGCACGCTGCGGTTTTGTCTTATTAATTCTTCCACCCTGAATAGCAAGTTCCTGGGCGGTAGGAACCTTTTGAGGCAACCCTTTCTCATAGTCAATTAGCAATGCGTGTAGGTCAAGAATCTGTCTTCCTCACGCAGTGCATATTGAAGTTTCGACAAAACCATTAAAATCCTTGTTAAGGATCTATTAATCAGTTTCACAGCCATGTCATCATCATAAGTTTTGCCAAGTGCCTTTAGCTGGTCCATGTAACCTTTCATTTCCAGTACATGAGCACTCACGGTTTTACCCTCTCCCTGCCATACAGGTGGTAACGCGTCGGTCAAGTCATAAATCTCGACGCAACCGCTTCTCAAATATAGTTCGAAGTTCATTGAGCATATTATATGGGAAATAATGTTCAAACTGCTTTTGGAGAGCAGATTCCATTGTTCCCAACATAAGACAAGCCACATCAATATGACGCTTATACTCAATTTGCCAAGCGTCCTTTTGAGCTTGAGTAGCATCAGGACCAGTTGGTTGTTCAGGGCAACGTTCATAAAGATATTTCAACCGGTCAACAACTCTACAGACAACTCTCAAAGAGCGGTGCCAATCATTGAAATTCTTAGAGCTAATCAACTTTTCTCGATCAAAAAAGCTTTTGAACGCAGAAATTAGTGCAGTGTTAGTGTTATCGTTATTTTGAGCCATTTCTACATAAAAAGTTCAAGTATTAGTATTTTCGATAATACAACTTTTCAAGAAAATAAAATATACCCAACGGTAATATAAACATATAACCATATAATTTTCTCGAAAACAAGGATCCAAATTATCATAGTTTCATTACATCAGTTAATCTGCTAGTAACGAAAGCATATAATAAGGTAATCATTAACATTAATTCAAACAATTTCCAATACCTAGATCATTATGGGATTTATATTTTCCAACGCTATTGCAAATATAAACATGTTTCATCCCATCTTATGCCATTGAGTCCGGTTCTCACTTCCTACTCAACTTAAGTGTCTAACTTAAAGAACTGCAAATATGTCCATGTAAGGTCTGACTTTACATAGAGATTTACCTCTCCATCACAATCTAGCCAAGTAATGTCATGACGTAAATTGCAACTTCAAGTGTTCCTTTTAATTAGATGGCATATAACTTAATTTTAAAAGGGTACTAGTTTTGATTTTATGTGGTCAAATCAAATATGTACAAAGATGTCATGCATTCATCTTGTAGCATAATTCTAATAAAAAACTTTTATTACCAATCATAAAGATCAAATTATCAAAGTTTTGATGAGGTATTGGGTTACACCAATCAAGGAATTTAGTGTTAATTATCGTCCATTATACCGTACTTTTGCATAAGTATAAATACTTAGTTTTTCGGGTAATACCAATGAAGTGGCGCATGGAATTAAAATAATCGCCCTTAAGATGATTTTGCACATTTTATGGCTTACTAAGTTGCTCCATTCGAACTTACAGTGGGGGCAGGACCAGTAAGCCGCAAAAGCATAACCTTAGACATCCTTTCAGTGTGACTGTGTGCACTTCTTTATTAACCCCTTTATAGTTCATTCTAGTGGGTGAGCCGGTTCAGACAATTTGCACCAAAGTCACCAATCAATTAAACTATTGAAAACTTAACTCTTCAAAACAAATCAAATTTCGCCATTGTTTAGTCCGTATTATTTTTCTATTCAAAATTACCCTTTGCTTAAAACTGTCTAACATAATAAACAAACAAGTAACAAATAAAAATAAACTACTAAAAAACAATGCACACATAATAAACAATTTATACGTGTAAACAAGTAGCCACATGCAACTTATTCGATAAAAACCCTATTAATAATCAATATCTAGGTTAAATTAATGTATATATTAATTAGGGCTTTCACTTTCTCAATTGAGAGTGAGCCACATACATCAAAGAATCGATTGCGTAAACCCATAATTAATATTATATCAAATTGCACGTAATTGATTCATTAATATATACAATTGGAGTCTTCCCCAATTCAAGATTTATCGTAAATAAATATGTCTCAACAATTAAACAATTATCAAAGCAACTTATCCATGACAAACATGCATGTATTATCATGGATATGATAACAATTATACAAATAAGTCACAAGATCGCATATCAAAATTCCATGACACATAAAAAATTATTCATGAATTAATCACGTAACTAATATATTAATTCTGGGTTTTAATAAGGTTAGCAAACAATTTTCAAAACCCTAAAAAATTTATATATGTGTCGACTAAAAAAAATAGGGGTACGCCCCAATTAACAAAAAAATCGACCAAACAATTATAAACATAAACCATAGATTAATATATCAAACAACATACAATTATTTGTTTTATTACGCGTTTATGTAATTAATTACTTATTAAAAATCAATGGCTCGTGATGCCACTGTTGGAATTAAATATCATGACAATCAAATAAATAATCACAAAACATCAAAGAAACACATGCGGAAGCGTATAGGATTTATTAATGAACAATTAATTAACATAAAAGAATATGCGTACCTTTTCTTGATTTTAGCCGAACAAGAATCAAATCCATAAACTAGCAACGGAAGAACCCTAATTTGATTTAATTAGGATTATATGAATTACCCCATACCGTTTTGTAATTCAATCCAAGAATAATAACAATAATGTGTTATTACCACGTTCTTGTACACACTTACTAAACCGAATTAAAGTAATGCTAGTTTTTAGCAAACAAATAACTTGGTTTATTGAAAAAGAGTGGATCGATCCCCTAGAGGGTTGCCGATCGGTTTGTAGCAAAGAAACACACACAAAATTATTTTAGGGTTTAGCTAATGAATACAAGAGATGCAAAATCAAGACCCTTAGCCTTGTATACCCAACTAAACTTGGTGAACAAGTTGTGTCTTTGTTTCCTTTTTCATTGGCCGATCGGTGAAGGGCATCCCCAAGGGATTCCGGAAACTTCCCAAACTTTGCAATCTAGTCCTTTTCGAAATACATTTAACGCCCGTTAGTCCATTACATTAATTACTTAACGTCCATTAATTATTTCGTTTAATCAATAAATAAATACAACGTTTATATTTAATTATTTAACTTTAATTCTCATACGTAAAATGTGCAATCCCGATGGTCTCGAGTTCGATCCTAACTCATGTCTACTAATTTATATCCATAAAACTAACAGAGACTACCCTTATGTATTGGTTTACAAAATATACTCTTGATGTCCTCACATATAATTAAATTTGTTCCATCTGAGGAGGATTATAATAACTTGGGAATTCTATTGCAGCTCGAAAAACATATTTTTTCCAATGCTCTTGCTATATTAGTATCTTCAAATGGGGTGGGTAAATTATACATAATTACCAAGAACCAAAACTACCAAGAAATTTGACAATAGAGATGGCAAAATTATGCTTTGCATTAAGAACTCAGTGTGAAGCCTCACAATATATGAAGTATATATGCTAAATTGGTAAGGCTGATTACATTTATATTAGGGTTTTCCTAACTTGTATCCTAGGATACAAGTTAACAACTTTAAGATTCTTCTTTAAGTACTAAATTAATTATTTTTTTATTTGTACCTTTTTTACCTTACCAAAAATACACTTGCAATTAATAAATGAAACTAAAGAAATGATAGAACTGTTGGGGTCATGAGTCGTATATCTTTCCAAATATACATTCCCTCCAATTTTTTTTGTTGTACTATTTTCCTTCCATTTTCACTACCTTCTAAATTTTGACTTGTCCTGTATCCTTCCAAAATTTAGACTAGTTGCTTTCCAAAACGTAGTTAACTTTTTATGGTGTACCTTTTATAGTTGAGGGAGGAACTATCTTTCGATTTGAATGAAGTACCAACCGAACAAGAAGTTGAAAGCTATAAAGATAATTTTGACGCACCTTTTATTGGTCAATGCTTTCTTAGTGAAGAAGAAGCTTTTCTTTTCAACAAAAAATATGCAAAGATGAATGGATTTTCTGTTCGATATGGAAGGTTCAAGAACAAAAATAAAACTGGAGAAAAAAAGGTGTGATTTTTTTTGTCGTCGTGAAGGAACTTCGGAGGCAAAAGTGGTAAACTACTCTAAAAAACAACGAAACAGGGGTCCTTTAAGATGTGGATGCAAGGCTCACATGCGTATTAATTTGAAAAGAATTAATGAAATATTTTCGGAGGAATGGCAAGTTACTCGATTTGTCACGGAGCATAACCATGTACTATTGTCCATACAAGAGGTTTGTTTTCTTTCATCTTATCGATGTATTACAAAAGAAGATGAAAACCGTATACTTATGTTAAAAGAAGGGGGGGTTATCAGTTAGACAAATTATGCGTGTTATGGAACTTGAAAGAAATGTGAGGCATGGAGAACTTTCTTTCCTTATAAAGGATGTTCATAATTTCCTTAACATAATTCCCTTAACAAATTCCTTGACAGAAATGATGCTAGAGACCTCTTAGAGTATTGTAAACAAACTAAAATTAAAAATCCTAATTTTCAATACACATATACAGTTGACGGAGAAAAAAAGTTAGAACATATATATTGGTCTCATGCCCACAATTTTGATTGGTACCAAAAATTTGGAGATGTAGTCGTACTTGATACAACATATAATGTGAACGCGTACGACATGACTTTTGGGATTTTTGTTGGTATTGACAACCATGGAAGGACGATATTATTTGGTTGTGCACTTTTACGTAACGAGACAATAGAGACATTTCGATGGCTTTTCATGGTACTATTGGTTGTGCACTATTACTTGGTTGTTTTCTTAGACATAAACTCTATATTTACTATTCTAATGTAGTTTAATTAGTATATCATAAGTATGGTATAGTTTATTGTATTGAAGTTTAATTATTGAATTTGAATGACATATATTTACTATTCTGATATAGTTTAATTAGCAGTACTAACTTGTTTTAACTAGCAGTATTAATATGTAAAAGCAGTACAAAACTTCAAGTAGCAGTACTAACTTGCTATAACCAGCAATTTTAATATATGAAAGCAGTAATAACTCAATACTGAATCAGTTAAATCAAAGGGCAAAAAACAAGTCCATAATTTCAGGAATTTTATTTTCGAGTGCATTTTTAACATAGCACTTTATACCAAATAAATTTTTTCCATGCTGACCTGGCAGCTCGACCCCAGCCAGGGGCTCTGCCCTTTGGACCCTGCTACCAGGGGCGTTGCCCCCGGACCCCCGTGATCCGGGGCTTCGCCCCCGAATGATAATCAATTCTTCATATATATAATGCCTAATATTAACTCTTCTGTATAAATTGCGCAGAATTTTACTTTACTTATGGGTAAGCCGCCACAAACAATATTGACCGATCAAGATCCATGGATGAGCGAAGCAATTGCACATGAGATATCAACAACAAAACACGCATTTTGCATATGGCATATCACCACTAAGTTTATTGGTTTGTTTAATTCTGTTTTAAGAAGTGAGTATTCAAATTGGTGTTCGAAATTTTACAACTTATACAAATTAGACACCGTTGAAGAATTTGAGCAACAATGGCCATTGGTTATCGCAAAGTATAATTTAAACGAGAATAAACATGTAGTTGGCTTACATGAGATTAAAGAATTTTGGGTTTCTGCTTATCTTCGTGGTTTCTTTTTTGGTGGCATGACGACTTCCGGGAGATCGGAAAGTATAAATGCTTTTATAAAAAGATTTGTCTCGTCACGTACATGTTTAAATCAATTTGTTAGACAAGTAAGTACTAATATATTTGTGATACTTTTTAACAGTCCATATGTTATTCATTATGTAGGTTTTAATTTATTCTTGGATTTATAATATGTAGGTTGATTTTGCAATCAAAGATGTTGACCAAAAACAAATGCATGACACTATGTCGGAGAAATGTAGGGGGTCGTTCTTGAGAACACGCTCACCGTTGGAGGAACAAGGTCATCACTATTTGACTCCTTATGCATTCAAAAAATTTCAAGATGAGTTCGGTAAAGCATTTCAATATTCAATCCAAGAAGAAAATTGCACCACTTTTATCGTTAACCATCATCAAGCGACTCGACATCATACGGTATTTTGGGATGGTAATATCGCTAGTTGTAGCTGCAAATATTTTGAATTTATTGGAATACTTTGTCGTCATATTTTAAGTGTTTTTGTTCACAAAGATTGCTTTGTAATTCCTTCTACGTGTTGGCTATCACGTTGGAGACAACAAGAGGTTCAACTTCAAGACACTTCTCCATCACACCAAGAAGCAACTTTCGTTGACACAACCCCTTCAAACAACTCTGAGCTTAGTCATATCTTAATCGATTTGGTTCAGCGTCCTCCTAAGTCCACACCAAAAGAACGACCAAAAAAGATACGTTCGAAAGGTGGAAATGAACTTACAAAACAAGTAAGACGTTGTAGCCTCTACAAGTGTACTGGTCATTATATTAGTGGTTGTCCGGAAAATGAAAATATTACTCGTCGCGGTATTGCTCAACGACGTGCTAAGAAGAGAAAGAAGACTGCCTCAAAAAATGAGAACTTAAATCTAGTTTTTAGTTTTAAATATTGACATTTATCAAGTTATTTGTTCTTATATTAGGTCTACTTAGTTGTCTGTTTGATTTATTCAAATATATTGGCTTACTTTTGGACCACTTTTGGCCGAGGTTTGATTTGCTAGAATGTTTTTTTTTTTTTTTTTTTTTTTTATCTTTTGAAGTGTTGAGATACTTTAGCCTATTCACTTGTTCTATCATTTTAGTTTATATTTTATTCCAAAATTAATTTGCTAACTAATGAAAGTTTGTACTTCAAGTGGTCAAAGATGGTAGAGGTGAGAAGTGTTGCCCGAGCCGAGTTAAGTACAAAATACAACAACAACAAAAAAATGGAAGGAATGTATATTTGGAGGAAAGTAAATATTTATGAGTCTTATTAATTGCAAGGATATTTTTGGTATGATAAAAAAGATACAAATAAAAAATAATTAATTTAGTACTTAATTTTTTTATTTAAAGTTTAGAAAAACCTTCTAATAACTTCAATATATCCTTCCGTAAAGTTAAGTTATCTTTTAAAAAATAAATGCAAGTACAATGACTTGAATATACACAAAAATAGTAGAGTGACTTATATGTTTCAACTAGCTTAGAGACCCGTTGACACCGGGTTATTTTTTAAAGAAATAGATAAATGAGATGATAATAAAAGTAATAACGTAAATTTGTTAAATTTAAAATATGTGTGAGTCACAATCGATTTACAACCATCGCGTTGCCAATCTAAAATAGATTGACTCGAACATAAAATGATCTGTGATTTTAATGATCAATTGAGTTGCTAACAAACCTTGTAACATTAAAAATAATGAACCATAGTATAATATAACGTGATTACACCAATGATACATACATGATACAACATGAACCTTGTTCAAAGACCTTCAAGTACTTTTTATAAACGACATTTGTTGTGGTTTTGGAGAGATTACCATTCTGATCACAAACGACAACCTTCAAACCCCGCTTGCTTTTTACTCTTGATACGGCAACGTACAGTTGTCCATGTGTGAACATAGGACGGGGACTGCAGAAAGATCAACCTTTGTCAAGTTAGCTTTATCAAGCGCATACCGCTCCAAATCTGTTTCCTTTCATTAGCCGCTCCAAAACTGCTCCGATTACTGTTTCAATTACACAGACTATTTGAATTTAGTTAATCCGGGTTGTTTGATATAGGTTAAAAATGGAGGCTCAGATCGGTAAGAATGTGCTGGAACAAAGAGGGGAAAACCGCTATGGCTACATTAACACAAAATAAATAATGCACCCCAAAGAAATGTTTGAAATCTACAACGTCAACCAAATGGGTTGAACAGTCAAAACACATTGAAAGTTACCAAATGTGTCTTATTTAAATAATGTAGTATAACTTATCAGTAGAATCACACTTATTTTTTATATGAATAAAAATGCTAATATAACTTATCAGTAGAATCACAAATCCTAACAATCACATAGTACTTAATCCTTACTATTAGATAGACAACTTGACCTCTAACAACCAAATAAATCAAGCGGATAAAAAGTAGCAAAGAGGCAAAATTTGTATTTTAATTGGCTAATATAATTCTTTTACTATTAAATTGATACACTTTTTAAATTCATACATAAATAACTTAGAGTAAACTTCGATGGATAAGGAGTGCTTCATAAACCATCTCTTTGACCCATTACTCAATCCAACCCATTTTGAATTATTCATGTCATTATGTTGGAGTATAACACCACTGCTACGTAAGGCACTTCTTACTTTTAATCTATACTTATTAGCAATGACAAATAAAAGCTCTGGCACTCTCAACTCTCAAGTTCACCATATGAGGTTTCTTCTTGCCTTGGACCCAAACTCTTTATTTGTGATGCAACGCCAAGAGAAAACAAAATGTTACTTTAACAGCTCCATAATCAGTTTTATGTCTCGCATTATATAAGGAGAATAGTAACAACAATGATCTAATAACTTTTTACTGGTATACGCAACATTAACCATTTAGTGCAACACAATTATCGCTTCCTACCAAAGCAAGCAATTTATATAACTCCACTATATATCTCGATAAAAGAGAATAGTACGCTACAGTTCTCGTAGTTTGACCTATGATTAATCAAAGTTAAGTTGGCTGATAAAACTTACATTGCTAATAAGTTTTGCACCGTACCATGCATAATCTGCCCCATAAGGGGTGCAATAACTTTAATTCCATTGGCTATAGACGGGTGAAGAAGATCATGAAGTTCTTTCTCCTGGTATGCATTTAGTTCCTTCAGCCTGATCTATTTCTCCTTTCTGAGTTTTCAAATAGCTCAGTTCTAAATCCACATACAAGCCGACTTGTTGTAAGTTTTCGGATCCCAGTTTTCTAACGGAGAACACTGGAAGGCTGCATTTACAGAAAGCATAGATTGTAGGCATCAAACATAATTTATAATCTTTTATAGAACATATATCAAATGCCATGCTTGAATCTATCAAACACAATCTGAAGGTTCAGAAACCCTAAAGATCTAAACCTACAATTACAAACATTTCCAGTTTGCCGCACCTAAACCAAACAAATGCAAAAAAACCCTTACCTACCCAGTCTCACAACCACAGGCTACTACGTCAAACAATGAATCAAACAAATACCTGCATTAAGCTCCATAAAACATAATGTCATAAAACAACCGGCGATTTCATAACTTTAAAAAACAAAGAAACACTCAAACACTCAATAAAGCATTCTCGCTTTAAACAATAGCCTCAGAAAACCACTGCTAATTCTATTAATTTCCAACAGAGAAACACAGTTTAAACGATCAAGCACAAATTTCACACAACACACTTGAGTTTAAACAAATAATCATTTTTATCCATCAAAACTTTTTTATACAATTATTCCCAAATATGTTACCAACATAGGCAAAGTAAAATGCGATAATAACACAACACAACACATCAATAAATATTGTGTATTTTATATATTTTAAGGATAAGAAAGTCATAAGGAACTTGTCACATATTTGGGAATAATATCATAATTCAGCACCCCAACTGTCCCAATATATATTAACATCTGTCAAGATCAAATGAATATACCTGATGTGAATACTAATCACAAGTTCAAACTCTAACTTGTTCAATCATTACAAGCTAAGCTTTCTAAGATTAGCAGGTGCCACACACCCGAATACCTATAAGACTTTAAAATTTGCTTTCTTTTAGTGTAACCGATTTATCACAAAAAACAACACTTTCAGCAACCATTAACTATAATATACATTCATCAATTTTTTTTCTCTCACAAATAAATTTATAAATCAGAAAATGTAATAGCCACCCCAACTTGTAACATACGCATCTGCTGTATTTAGCTCCCATCAGTTTTTTTCCTACGATTGAAACGTTTTCGTTAATTCAACTATTTATTTACACTAACTTGCAGGCAACAACGACACAAACTATCTCTAAAATAATGCTAATAAATAACAACGGTTGTATGTATAAAAGTGACTTTCGGACTGAAGTGTTTCAAGTCAGCCTGACCCATGCTCACGGGTAAAAAATGAACCTATTTTCACCCGTTGTAGAACCTTGCAGGGCCACCCATGTCAACCCCTCTTACAAATGCAAGAAAAGCACAACCTTGCAGCCTTGCACAGAACAGCGGACTGCAAGTTTGCACAACCTTGCACAAACTGACCCGTGTAACCCGCAGAAAGCCGTCACCAATTAGCGAACCTGAGATCGATATTGTTGAACCTGTGAGAAATATAGTGAATGATTAGAGCGAAGCACAATTACATTGACCAAACAGTTTTATCGCTACAACATGTCAACTCATTTTACCAATTATGAGAACATTCTGATTATGTAGCCAGAGGTTAACTTCCAAAAATCATATTTAATTCCAATACTTGTTAACAATTGGTAACAACTAAATTTTCTTTGAAGAAAAGACAGTATTTGAATGTTTGAGTCAAAATCTGGCCCGTTTGGTATAATTTAGCTACATAAACCAATTACCTGATTAGTATTCTCAAGATTAGTATTCTCAAGATTAATTTTTACCTGATCCTAAACAATGGTATCCAAAAACAAAGGGTCTAATTGACCGTATTTGAAGCTGCATTTCTCCAAAAATCAGTTGTGATCACACTTTTCCTATTAAATTAAGTAGCAAAGAAACATCTACTTAAAGCGGTGTTTAGCAAACTGTAACAAAAGAGTGTGTTTATATTTGGCAAATTGTTAATTAATAAATATGCATGTAAAAACAACTTAACAATAACAATAATCAGTTATATCAATACATATCCAATTCTAATAACCTTGAGTCTTCCATCATCCAGTTCTGACCCGTTAACCCACTATGACAACAAAAATTCAGTTTTGACCCGTTAAAAAATCCAGTCTCAATACCAAGCTTAAGATAAAGAAAATCGTTATGAAAATGAATGTTTAGAGAAATTACTGCTCCACTAACAGTACTATGCTTGATTAGTAAGTGATGTCGGTCTAGAAACTGCACATGCTTAAAAAATAGATTTCTCATCATTGTATCTGTGTTTGGAAAAGTGTTTGGAAGATTTCTTTTTCAGGTTAAAGAAGCAATAGAGCATACCCTTTTGGCAATCAACTTAAGAGGATTACTCTTAACAATATCGGCTCCAACCTGCAAAAAATTTCAAGTGTCATGCCAACGTTGCTTGAGAAAATATTGGCACGCGTCATGCCCACTTATTCAAATGATAAAAGAATGTCAAGATTTCCAAAAAATTTATCAAATAAAGATACCTTTTCGTCATCATTAGCAAGGGTCTCGTTGATAGCATCAACTTTAGTGGCAAGCCTCAACAGAGTGCATCCACCACCCACAACAATACCTTCCTCAAGAGCTGTCTGCAAACATAATGGTGTTATACCACTTTTAGCTCGGTATACGCGGTTACAGCAATAGCTCGGTATACATGGTTCCATTAAATAAGACCCTTGAGTTGTTTGAATATCATCACATCTTTATTATTTTAATTGTTTCTTCTCATCAAATCACCAACATACATTAGTCAATTTTTTGATATAACCCAATCATATATTAATTAATTTCATAAAATAAACAAAATTTTGTGCTCATTTGTCAATTTCTTGTAACAGACAATGGAAACTTGTCTGATAACCATCCACGCTACTTGAGTACTTGTTACAAACGTGGAGGAATAACCATCCACTGTAGCCAGCTTACCTAAACATCCCCTTAAACCTTTATGCAATTGCACCAAACAGTAACAAAACCCCGAAATAATATATGCTGTTAAGGAGTATGTAGTACAGAAGTTGGACATGTATACCTGATCAGAGAGTTCTAATGAATCACATGGCATCTGCAATAGTTACGCTATAGTGGCTGCAACATGACTATCCTGTACAAAGATTAGTCAAACTTATTAGTCATCGTTTAATATAAATATTTTAGTGCTAATATTAGTCTTAGTATCTTGCCATGTGAAATTAATCTGTACATTAACTATCTAGTTCGTTGTTGCAAAGTTGCTTTGATTTCCATTAAATGTATAGCCACCCTATCTTATAAAGTGTAAAAACACTATAAACCAAATGATATTAAAGAAATTGACTATATATGCATTGGCTGAAGTAAATGAGTTCCCTCAATAAAGTGATTAATAGCATAAAAATTAGTGTTAAGTATATGAAACAGCAAGGAGTTAACAAAATGTATTGTTTACAATTTAAATAGATTATCATTGATAGATTCTATACATTCACATACATAATTCTAATAAGCAATCCCAAACACCCCTTTGGTGTATAGAATCTATCAATGATTTGAGGCTCCATGTTCTAATGACCAAACTAATAAATATATCTTAAAAAGTACAAACATTGTGCTTGGGAAAAAATTTGGATTGGCAATTTAGTTGTAATTATGAACGCCGCCCAAACAGTTTATCTTCGTATTATATCTAAAGTAAAAGCTGATATTTATAGAAAAGATAACCATTCTCACTTGAATAAATGTAGTTCATCTATTATCGCAGCCGTCAGTATTCGTAGCCCGTCATCAGCATGTTCATCTATTGCCGCAGGAAAAATGCAAGGACCGTCATCAGCATGTTCATCAGTAGCATCTATCTTTCTTTTCCCTTCACCAACTGTTAAACCATTCAGTACAAATTGACGTCTATTGTCATTGTTTACATAACGACAACAAATGACAATTACACAAACAAAAGCACCACAATTGACCGGCTTGAAACACAAATACGAACATTGAAACAAAAGTGAACAAATACAAACTTGTTATTCAACAAATTCAACCGAGGAATCATCATATATAACATCATCTCTTGGTTATAAGGAATCATAATGTGCTCCATTTTTTCTCTACAAATGACAACTACACAAACACAATTTATCAAACAGGTGGTGTGCATAAAAACACACACATAGAATCAGAAATCCTAAAACACAACTTGCAAAAAAAAAAAACAACAGCCATATGAACAGCATGATTAAAAAAAATTAGTTCCCAATCAATAGAATCAAAACAGCCTTCTAATAAATAGAATCAAAACACAATTAGATTGATTATTAAAAAAAACGCATCAAAATAGGTGTACAATTAGGATTTAAATCGAAAACAAAAAGAATGACTTGAATAATGCGATACTTACCAATTTAACGGTGTGGATAGCATAGAACTGATTGAAAAATCAAGAAATTTTTATATGCATCGTTTTTTGATTTAGATGATAATCTTTTGTAGAGAGAGATATTTTTTCTTGATAAACATGGTAGTCAATTGTTGACTTTTAAAATGGTTGGGGCATAAAACGTATTGCAAAAAACAGGTCCATCTTATTGCCAATTTTTAATGCTAACACTTTTAAAAAGTTTAGGCTTAAAAGTTTTGTACATGATAGCTAAATAAGGAAGTGCATTAAACCAATTTTTAATGTTGGTAGCTTAGTATGCTTGTACAAAAGCTTATTTTATTATATATAATAGAAATAGATAGATGAGTATGGATAAAATAAGAAATAAAAGTAGAATGAGAAGAATGAGAAGTAACCACAGCCGCATATTTCAGATGCACATACAATAAAAGATGCACCTTTCATGAAAATCTCATTTTTAAATGTGTAGCTACAAATATTTCTCATTATTTTTATTTTATTTTCTATTCTCATTGTATCCTTTCCCATGTTTCAATAGTATAATGACTTTGACAGTGCAAAAACCCCTTCAAAAACAATTCTGTCTTTCTGGCACCTTAAACCTCTTTCCAAAAACCTATGCACACCAACTGTTCGACGAAATGCCTGAATAAACCATGTTTCAACTGATTATATCCCCCGAAAATGCACATATTTTGACCTCAAATCTTGTTTTCTCACATGGGTTTGGAACCAATGTTAAGGTTAAGAAACAAGCAGTGTTAGTTTTGGTGAAAAGGGACTTGTTTTCGGGACGAGAACTAGAAGTGTGGTGTTGTTTAAAGGGTTGTTAGAAAGTGAAGCAGAGATGGTTTTGGAGAGGGAGATTTTGAGGTTTATGGAAATGTCGAATGAGTTTCCGAGTAGGAAGGAGCTGTTGGATGGTGGGAGGAGGGATTTAGTTGATGCCATTGTTAAGAAAGGCGGTTGGATGGCGTTCGGTTGGGATGGTTTTGAGGATGGAAATGAATGTGACAGAAATGAGTTTGATGATGTTAAGGATGTAAATACAAGAGTTGAGAGTTCTTTGAGTTGTAGTTTGTCTAATCAGTTTGCTTCTTCGTCGGGTAGATCAGTGTAAGTTTCTCTTAACGGGTGTTTAGGCTTTTGCGTGTTTACATTGCTGTTGGCTTATTGTGTTTTGATACAAAGTTTTGAGGGTTTGATATAAACAAAATGCTTGTGATTTAGCTGCTTGTCTTAGGGTGAAATAAGCATTTTAGAGGTTGCTTCTTAAACTCTTTATGTGTATCTGATTATTTTGCCGAGTGTTTGGGTCTTTGGGACTTGTTTATTTTAACAGCTTATACGTACTTGCAAGGAGTAACAAATTATCAGATTATTGAAAACAACTTTTATTTGAGTTTAAGGGCTAATCACAGATTGAAAATATTTATACCGGATAATTTTCTGAAAAGCATAAACAATTTTCATTCATCCTAAAGCTTTAAACAGCTTATCCACTTTTAAAGAACACAATAAGCAGATAAGATGTTTGAATAAACAAATCCCAAACACCCCTTAAATCCCAAGTAAGCAAAAACTGCTATTCTGTTAAACACTCGTACATCTGCTTATTTGATTATTGCATTATTTTACAGCATTTGGAAATTCGAAAAAGCTTATTTGATTGTCTCCTGTATTGTCGTTACATCTGATTGTATATTTCAAAATAGCATAATTGTGTTTGCAATGATTCATATCTAAAGTTGTTGTTGGAATTATATAACATGACTAATCATAAATATAAACAATAAACATCAAAGTAAGTGCGGAAGCGTATAGGAACATATAATGAATAATTAATTAACTAAAGAATAAAGTATGCGTACTTTACTTGATTCTAGCCGAACAAGAATCAAATCCACAAACTAGCAATTAGGATGAACCCTAATTAGGGGTTATAGGATTATAAGGAATTACCCTTACCGTTTGTAATTCAATCAAGATACAATCAATAGTGTGATTGTACCACGTTATTGTAACCGTACTATAACAAATTAAAGTAATGCTAGTTTTAATAAACAAAATAACTTGGTTTGGAAAGATGTGGATCGACACCCATAAGGTTTGTACGAGGATTTGTAAAACACACACAATAACTTTAGGTTTTAGCATATGAGTACAAGAGATGGAAAAATAAAACCCCTAGTCTTGTTTATATACCCAAGCAAACTTGGTGAACAAGTTGTTTTCTTCTTGTTTTGATCCTTGGCGTATGGTTTAGGAGTCCTAAAGGGATCCGGAACCTTCCCAACTTTTGCATTTATCCTTTTCCAAATACTTTGACGCCCGTTAGTCAATAAACTAATTACTTAACGTCCGTTATGTTATTTCATTTAATTAATAAATAACATAAACTATTATATTTAATTATTTAACTTTAATTCTCATACGTAAAGTGTGCAATCCCGTGGTCTCGAGTTCGATCCTAACACACGTCTATTAATTATTGTCCATAAAACCAACGAGCTCCCACTTGGGAATATCTTAATAGAGTGATTACATTCGGTTAGCGTCTAGCAACACTTCGATGCCTCTAGTACAACTCGAGCAAGTCCCTGGAAAAACTTTTTAATGATTTCTCATTATTATTATCCTTTTGTTTCTAATACCATGTTAAATAAGATATGGAATTAAGCCATTCTTTATTCAACCATTCTGTTTCTCGTTATTAGTGATTGAACAAGATTACCAAATCTTCTAAACATATTTAGGGAGAACTTTTGGCATGGCCTGCAAACATCTTGTCAACCTACGAGGGGCCAAGCAGTATTAAACTCCAAATAAATTTGAAGGAACAAATTCTATCTTGACTACGAGAATAACCCACAACTTTGCAACACTTCAGGAAACAACCCTTATGACTACTAGTTACGTATAGCGTTAAGTTGTTCACAGAAGTGCACTACATTCATGACACTTATCTGGTATCTCAAGTCTGAGGGTAACTATTCATAATTTACTTATAACAATATCCACAAAGTAAATTATGTAGTTGGGATAAGTCCTATATTCAATTCATTGAAATCATCTAAAAGTGGTATGCATTCTCATCAATATACTTTCAAGTATATTCTACATCTCTCAGATTTGTCTTAGTTTAATGATACTCCCATATCATTAATCGACAACGGACGATTTAGAATAAATAAATTTATTCACGGATTAAACATGCAAATATAGGATACAATATATTATAAAATCAAAAATACCAAGTATTTGATTTATTATAACAATTGTTTAACATCCCTTATCCAAATACCAAATAGATCAATGCATGAAAATTCCAGTTGATGAATTATGCCTCAAGTAATGACAATCATACTTGTTGACAAGACATAAATCAACCAACTTGATCTATCATAATTTTGAGAATACTTATTTCAAGAATTCAATTAGTGAAGTCCTTGTATGTGTGCATTCACAATCCACATAATAATTCATAAAGTGTGTGACATCCTCTATCACCAATTTATGACAATTTAAACTTTCAAACATTTTAAAGTTTTAAAGTATTCTTATTCTTTTAATGTATAATGCAACTGTGCTTTTAGTAGCACTACTAGTTCACATGGCCATTAACAAGGATGAAATCCTACCATGACTAGTATTGAGTGTCATCTCAATTAAACCGGCATCATTGTATACAAACAACAATATGCTCATTAAAACTCCGTAAACTTTAATATCTTATTGTGTAATGTTTGATGCTTTCCTAACTTTCAAGTTTAAAGTTGATGACAATTTGCACAACATTTGACATATTGTTCATCCATAGAATCTAGGAGCAATTCCAGGCTGAGGATGTAATTTTTTCAGAATATTCATTACACAAGTTATCTAATAACTTTTAGTTAGATATCAATGTTGTCAAATCTTCTATCATTCAAGAATGATACAACAATTTGAATTCACTACATGATGTACATGATGAATCTACAGGTAAACTTAGAATCATTCACGTTCTATCTTGTCAAAAGACATTTATCCATTTCCCAAATGATATATCATGTTTTATTAGAATCATTTATTTTACTGCACATGTTTATTAATAATAAACATATATTCCAAGGTTATATGTTTTAATTCTTAAATCTTATAAGTGTAGTTTCATTCCAAACTAAGACTTAACATTTAGCTTACAAGGAATGTTACTTCATATATGTTATACAACATATAAGATTTAAAACCTTAACATAATACTCCCACTAGCTTTTAGAAATACTTAAAATTTATCTTATTTCAATTATAAATCGAAACAAGGATTTAATAATTAAACATAAGAATAATTTCATAGATGCATGCATTTATTCATTCATGAATTATTGCACTTCGTACACTTCCAAAGATTATATGAATTCAAAAAACCTTTCAAACTTTACCGTCCTCGCTCAAATAATTTCTCAAGAAAGAGTTTTGATATTCCATTGTCATATTTCATATTAATGAAATCCAATATGACAATTATCATCTTTATATATTTAATGTGTCTTGAAAAGAATATTCAATCATAATTAATTGCTTAAGTATGATTAATAATCTTGTCATAAAACATGAATTAAATATGTGTACAATTTGTCCATATGATTCTACATAGAAATTCAAATCACTAGGGGTTTTCATCTCTTTGAAGAAACTCATCTTCATTCTCTAGTCTAACTATTAAGATAAACCAAATTTCCAAAATTGATTATCTTTATGGACAGCATCTTTAACATTCATAGTATGAGTAATTTACCCAATTCAATATTTGGTAATCCATCATGATGATTATCAGGTTTACTATAATCCTGTAACTCATATTTTCAGCATAATGTCAAATATCTGAGATATCCTTGCAGATCTATGAATGAAAATTCCATCATCATGAGGTTTATCATTTACATGTCTAACCTCATCATGATATTTACTAGTGTGTTTAGAAGATTATGTATCTTGTAATTTTATCTTTCAAGATAAAAAAAAACTCCCACTTGCCTTTTTGTAATATATAGACTATCTATATATACTTAGCAATTAGAGCAAAACTACTTGTTCTCTTTTGGGACATTACAAATACACATTGATAATTCCTGACTTAAGTTTGTTAACAACCTATTCATAAGTAGTTTAACAAATTCAGAATCTTCAATTTTAAACCTTAATGTGATTCATCACATTCCATAATGAAATGGTTTTAATCTTCTAGGTTGAGTCATATTGAGTATATTCAATTCATACTCAATTTCTAACCTTGTTACTTTTAAAGAAAGAAGTTATGGTTATCTTGAATCAAACAAATCAAATATACTTTGATTCTCCTAACTGAACATACCATCAACTTGTGGTATTCATTAGAATTAATATTGTAAGACAATCTAACAATATATAAGATAAACATATTCCTTTGGGCTTACCTATTTACCAACTAAATCAACTTAATGGTATAATAGACTTTCCAAGCCAATTGCATGCTTTATAACACAAGTACCTTTTAACCAAGTCACTTCATATCCATGTCTCATCAAGAAACATAAACTGTTATAATCCCATTATACGTTATAAATCATTGATCAACTCAATGACTTCTTGTATATGTCTTAATTAGAAAACATAACAAGTTAACGTCTTACTTTATTATAAGTCTTAAAAGACTTTATGTTTATGTCTTTACAATGAATAATAAACATGTTTAACTAAAGTAATTATGAACACAACTCTTGGTTTCAATTATAATTTCAAGTTAATTTATTTACTTCATAATAATGTAGGACTACATTATTTTTCATTTATGTCATTCCAAAATACATAAATAAACAAATTTAAGTAGTATTAGATTACTTCATTTATTTATGTCATTCTAATAATACATAAATATTTAATTTGAAGTAGTCTTATATCTATCATCTTGACACATATTCTAAATACTTGTCTAATTAAGAAACTGCAAATATGTCCATGCAAGGTCTGACTTCACATAGAGATTTACTTTGTTGCTACAATCTCGCCAAGTTCTCACATGACGTAAATTGCAACACCAAGTGTTTCTTAAATTAGATACATACAAGTTATATTAGAATGTTGGTCTCTTACCTTGCAGTCAAGAGAATCCTTTAAATCATATACCTATATGTTGTACCTTGCACACAATATAGATTTCTCCAACTTGTGCATGGAACAACATCATGTAGCAGATAAACAACACGACATATGTTTGTTTATATGACCAATATGATTGTGTCATTGATATTAGCATAACTAGTAGATGTAGAACCACTTCATTGTCTAATAAGGAAACGTACATGACTATCCTTGAAAACATAAGTGACTACAAGTGACATTACCAAGATGACAAAGCTTGTAACTCCCACTGAATAAGAGATCATTACATTAATTCTTTATTTAGTAATAAGAACACAACACTCCCACTGAATTTGACAACATTGTAAGTGTTGCATTAACCAGTGAAAGAAAATAGCGTTCTATTTACTTTCCTACACCTTTGAAAAAGTCCATACATAACAATTACTTATGTACTTAAAGAGTGTATTCTACTATGTAGATGATGAACTATCCATCAATGCTATTAACTTGAAAAATTGGGCATGCAATTTCTTTCTTAATAGTTCTACTATTCCAACAATTGTAAGTAGTACTTTTAAATGGTCAAAACAAAACAACTAAATAAAATATGCTAGTTTGTATTTTACCAATTATACAGTAATTAGTCTAGCTTCTAATTTAATAACTCAGAACATATGCAATTTTCTTAACTATTAAAATGTGCTTACGAGTTACGTATTTAGAATTTAGACAATTCTAATTGTCCTATCATACCTTTCTTCATTCATGAAAAGGAATATGATTGAATCTCACTCTTTCTTATGAAAGAGGACTAAGTTTATTCTTTTAGCAAAGTTGACTCTACCAAAAACCCTTACAGGTGTAGATCAATTTACCAATACAGGAATAACCTTCGTTTACGGTTTAATGTTGCATTAATACATTTAAAGAATTAGCAAAATTCAATTTTAGTATTTTCGATAATTAAACTTTTCAAGAAAATAAAATACCCAAGGTAATATTCATATAACCATAGAATTTTCTCAAAAACTAGGATCCAAATTATGATAGTTCCATTACATCAGTTGATCTGCTAGTAACGAAAGCACATAATAGGGTAATCTGTCGAACAATAATTGACAAACAATTTCCAATTCCTAGATCATTATGGGATTTATATTTTCCAACGCTATTGCAAATATAAACATGTTTCATCCCATCTTATGCCATTGAGTCAAAGTCTCACTTCCTACTCAACTTAAGTGTCTAACTTAAAGAACTGCAAATATGTCCATGTAAGGTCTCACTTTACATAGAGATTTACCTCTCCATCACAATCTAGCCAAGTACTCTCATGACATAAATTGCAACTTCAAGTGTTCCTTTTAATTAGATGGCATATAACTTAATTTAAAAAGGGTATTAGTTTTGATTTTATGTGGTCAAATCAAATATGTACAAAGATGTCATGCATTCATCTTGTAGCATAATTTTAATAAAAAAACTTTTTATTACAAATTCATAAAGATCAAATTATCAAAGTTTTGATTGAGGTATTGGGTTCACCAATCAAGGAATTTAGCGTTAATTATAGTCCATTATATCGTACTTTTGCATAAGTGTAAACACTTAGTGTTTCGGATAATTACCACCGAAGTGGGGCATGGAATTAAAACTAATTCGCCCTTAAGATGAGCTTGTACTTTTATGGCTTACTAAGTAGCTCCATTCGAACTTCAAGAGGCAGAGGACCAGGTAAACGCAAAAGCATAACCTTAGACATCCTTTCAGTGTAACTGTGCGCACTTCTTAAATAACCCCTTATAGTTCATTTCAATGGGTGAGAGCCGTTCAGTCATTGTACCAAAGTCACCAATCAATTAAACTATTGAAAACTCAACTCTTCCAAACAAATCAAATTTCGCCATTGTTTAGTCCGTATTATTTTTCTATTCAAAATTACCCTTGCTAAAACTGTCTAACATAATAAACAAACAAGTAACAAATAAAAAATAAACTACTAAAAACAATGCGCACATAATAAACAATTTATACGTGTAAACAAGTAGCCACATGCAACTTATTCGATAAAAATCTATATAATAATCAATATCTAGGTTAAATTAATGTATATATTAATGAGGGCTTTCACTCTCTCAATTGAGAGTGAGCCACATACATCGACGAATCGATTGCGTAAACCCATAATTAATGATATACCAAATTGCACATAATTGATTCATTAATGTATATAATTGGAGTTTTCCCCAATTCAAGATTTATCATAAATATACATGTGTATAAAACTTAACAATTAATATCGCATAACCAATCTTAACAATTAAAATTCAAAGTAACTATCCATGACTAACAAGCATGTATAATCATGGATATCATCATAACAATTATACAAATAGTCACAAGATCGCATCAATCCATGTCACATAACACTTTATTCATGAATCTATCACGTAACAAATATATTAAATCTAGGTTTCGATATAGATAACATAACAATTAATATAAACCCTAAAAAAAATTTAAGGAAATCGATTAAAAAAAATTTAGAGTTTCCACCCATAAAAAAAATTTCGATTCATAATAGATTTTTAAAACCAAATTAGGGCAAAAGCCCTAACCCTAAAATTAGGGTTTATATAATCATAACCAAAACCCTAGAATAAATCATATCAAACACAATACAATATCCGTTTTTTACGTGTTTAGTAATTAATTACTCATTAAAACCAATGACTCGTGATGCCACTGTTGGAATTAGATAACATGACTAATCATAAATATAAACAATAAACATCAAAGTAAGTGCGGAAGCGTATAGGAACATATAATGAATAATTAATTAACTAAAGAATAATAAAGTATGCGTACCTTTCTTGATTCTAGCCGAACAAGAATCAAATCCACAAACTAGCAATTAGGATGAACCCTAATTAGGGTTTATAGGATTATAAGAATTACCCCTTACCGTTTTGTAATTCAATCCAAGATACAATCAATAGTGTGATTGTACCACGTTATTGTACACACGTACTATAACAAATTAAAGTAATGCTAGTTTTAATTAAACAAAATAACTTTGTTTTGGAAAAGATGTGGATCGACACCCATAAGGGTTGTACGATCGGGTTATGCAAAAACACACACAAAACTATTTAGGTTTTAGCATAATGAGTACAAGAGATGGAAAAATAAAACCCCTAGCCTTGTTTATATACCCAAGCAAACTTGGTGAACAAGTTGGTTTTCTTTCCTTGTTTTGATCCTTGGCCGATTGGTTTAGGAGTCCCTAAAGGGATTCCGGAACCTTCCCAACTTTTGCAATTTAATCCTTTTCCAAATACTTTTAACGCCCGTTAGTCCATTACACTAATTACTTAACGTCCGTTATGTTATTTCATTTAATTAATAAATAAATATAACTATTATATTTAATTATTAACTTTAATTCTCATACGTAAAGTGTGCAATCCCGTGGTCTCGAGTTCGATCCTAACACACGTCTATTAATTTATTGTCCATAAAACCAACAGTTGTTTGGCGGTATGTATTCCTAAAGTTGAATGTATCTTACTGTAGTGCTCTAACACAAGTGTAAACTAAGTCGTACTAGTTTGTTTTTTTCTTCTTCTTTCTAAATCAACCCTTGTGACAAGTGTTGCATAGAGTATGGCTGACAATTTTCAATCAGCACCCTTAAGATGGGATAAGATGGACCATTTTTATTATATTTTCGGTTATTTTGTATCCACTGGCTGAAAGAAAGGCCATTTGATCAACGCAAAAGTTTACCCCCAAAAAAGTATTACACCATTTTTTTAGTACCCAAAAGCTTACCCCCAAAAAAGGCCATTTGATCAACGCAATCCCTTGCTTCCAAACACATCCCCTGTTAATGTTAAGCCCTACCGTTACCCACACTTTCAGAAAACAGAGATGGAGAAATTTTTCCTGAAATGTCATCTGACGGGATCATTCGACCAAGCAACAGCCCATTTTTTTCCCCGGTTCTTCTTGTTAAAAAGAAAGATGGGACTTGGCGTTTTTGTGTCGATTATCGAGCTATTAATGCAGTCACAGTTAAAGATCGTTTCCCTATCCCTACAGTTGATGAGCTTTTGGATGAGCTTCATGGAACACAATATTCTCTAAACTAGACTTAAGAGCCGGATATCATCAGTGGCGCATCCATGAAGAAGATATTGCGAAAATAGCATTTCGAACACACCATGGGCATTATGAATTCTTGGTTATGTCGTTCGGCCTTTCAAACGCCCCCTCTACCTTTCAAGCTACCATGAATTACATTTTTCGCTCGGTGCTTCGTAAGTTTGTCCTTGTATTTTTTGATGACATCCTTGTTTATAGTACTTCATGGGAACTACATTTACAACACCTAGAGACAGTGTTTTCCATCTTACAATCAAACTTCTTTTTTGCTAAGCCATCCAAGTGTGAAGTTGGGAGCTCTTCTGTGTCTTATCTACGTCATATTATACATCTCATGGTGTTTCAGTTGACCCCACAAAGGTTAAAGCGATTAAAGACTGGCCTTTACCAAGGAACATCAACCAACTTCGTGGCTTTCTTGGGTTGGCAGGATATCATCGTCGATTTGTAGCCCATTACGCCTCATTAGCAGCACCCTTAACCCAATTACTTCATAAAGATGCCTTTGTATGGTCTGATTCTGCTACAACAGCCTTTAATAAATTAAAACATGCACTCACCCAGACCCCGGTGTTAGTACTTCCAGATTTCTCTAAGGCTTACATCATCCAAACTGATGCTTCAGGCTCTGGGATTGGTGCCATTTTATCACAGGGTGGCCATCCAATTGCTTATTTTAGTAAACAAATGTCTCTTCGGTTGCAGCAGGCTTCGACTTATGTAAGAGAAGTTGCTCTCACTGAAGCCGTAAAATGTTGGAGACAATATTTGTTGGGTCGTCCATTTCACATCCAAACTGATCATCAAAGTTTACGCTCTCTTGTTAATCAAACAATCCAAACACCAGAACAACACAAATGGCTTTCCAAACTGCTTGGTTATGATTTCACAATTACTTGTTATCCGGGTTCGGAAAATGGCCCAGCTGATGCCCTCTCTCGTGTTTCTCAAGGTTCTTTGAACACCTTACAAGCTGTCTCTACACCTGTGTGCAATGTATTAACAACTTTGAGGAAATTCTTGGCTGACCATACAGAATCTATAGCTTTAATTAAAGCTATTGCTGATCGCCCAGCTGATTATCCACATTATCAGTTCCGAGAGGGATTAATTTTGTATAAGAATCGGATTTTAGTCCCGAGTGACTCAGCATTGCAACAACTATTGTTGGCTGAGTATCACAACACCCTGATCAGTGGCCATGCTGGAATGCAACGTACACTTGCTCGTATTTTATTTACATTCTACTGGCCTAAAATGAAAGAGACCGTTCAGTCATTTGTTTCTCAATGTCAGGTTTGTCAAGAAATCAAGCCTTTTAACAAAGCTCCCCAGGGGTTACTTCAGCCGTTACCAATACCGGGAAAGATATGGGACTGCATCTCTATGGATTTCATCACTCATTTACCAGTTTGTGGTGGCAAAGCTACTGTGTTAGTGGTTGTTGATCGTCTCTCCAAACATGGTCACTTTTGTCCACTTGGCCAACACTTCACTGCCCCACAAGTTGCAGAAGTCTTCATTCGAGATATTATCAAACTACACGGGTTTCCTTCATCGGTTGTGTCTGATCGTGACCCTGTTTTCATGAGTTCGTTTTGGAAAGAACTTTTCAAGCTTCAAGGTACCACATTATCTATGAGTACAGCCTATCACCCACAATCTAGTGGACAAACTGAGGTTTTAAATCGCTGCTTAGAAGACTGCTCACGTTTCTTTACCTCACATAACCCACGTACCTGGTTACAATACTTACCATGGGCTGAGTGGTGTTATAACACCTCGTGGCATTCGGCTATCAAAATGACACCCTTTGAGGCTGTTTATGGTCGTTCCCCCCTTCATTATTGGACAACATTGCTGGAATTTCTAAAGTAGATGCTATTGATGCTCTTTTACAAAGCCGAACTGAGCTTATCTCCCAAATCCAGTCTAACATCAGCTGGCACAGTTACGTATGCGTAATCAAGCCAATTCTCATCGGACCGATGTGGAATTTAAAGTTGATGATTGGGTTTTCGTGAAGTTACAACCATATCGCCAGTCTTCTGTGGCTCTCCGTCACTCTCACAAACTCTCGAAGCGATTCTTTGGTCCTTTCCGTATCATTGAACGTATTGGGCCAGTAGCTTACCGTCTTGACTTACCTGAAGAGTCGCACATCCATAATGTCTTCCATATTTCGGTTCTTAAGAAGTGTAATGGAGATCCCCAAGCACAACAGCAGCCCTTGCCCCCACATTCTATTGGGTCTCACCCAGTTTTGACGCCAGCAGAGGTGCTAGGTTATAGGAAAGTTCTCGTGCACAATCGACAAATCCCTCAAGTACTCATTAGGTGGCAACAACAGCATCCATCTGAAGCCACATGGGAACCCCTTGATGATTTTCGCCAGGATTTTCCTTCTTTCAACCTAGAGGACAAGGTTCTTCTTGATGTCGCGGGTAATGATGCAAGTCAATCAAACAAAGAGTCCGAGCCTAACAACCAAGTGAAGAGGAGGAGCACAAGACTGACACATGTGCCTGCAAAATTGAGGGAACATGAGTAAAGCCTAAAACTACCTTCACAGTTAATTAAATAACAGCAGCACTAGTAGAGAGTTATTTTGTTGATGTCGTGTGTTAGTGGTCTATGTATCAGTTATGTATTCAGTTATTTCCCATGTTTAAAAATATTATGCAATGAAGCAATAGGTAACATATGCCTATTTTATCAAATCCCTTTATCTCTCAAATCTTCTCTTCTTCCCTTATCACGTCAGTAACTTCCCCTGTCCCTTTAACTCACTTTTAGTAGTTATAAGGTTCATCATGATACCTACAGCATTTGGACCATTTTTTTCAAAATTTGCCAAACTAACTCTCTATTTCGCTGCATGTGCTTGGCTTGCTAAATACCTCGCAAAGTTATTTTTTGTGATTTAGGTGAATATTTAATGACGAAAAAACCGGTTATCTTTTGGCAAAAAGTATTTTTTTAAGTGACAAAAATGATTTTCAGCTACACGAATATCTTTTTTAATGATATATTGGGCTGGATTTTTTATGCGATTCTTTTTTTGGAAAAGTAGGGAAATTTTTCTTTTTAATGAATAATTCTTTTGATCAGAGAAACAGACGTTCAGGAAGATGCAGGGATTGAAGGTATATTGTATAGATTAGAGAAACATAGAAGCTTGTCTTTTGGCATTAGCAAACAAGAAAATGGAAATGGTATCGATATTCAAGCAAGGCAAATGATAGTCATAATGGTTACGTGTTACCTGATGTTGGTGACTCAGATAAACTTTCAACATGATACATTCAAATTATATTGATTTATGATTTATTTTAATTTAGCAGCTGCTGAGACCTCTCGTGTTGAAAGGCCGAAAGACATAAAATCTCAACTTCAGCAAATGCAACTCGAGCTTTCTTCAGCCCTTTGCTTGCCGAGATCCAAAAGTGAGGCACCTAATCCAGAGGTAGTCAATCTTTCTGTAAATTACAACCCATTGAATTGTTAGGAGTGATGGACCTAATACAAAGTGTATCTATTTTTCAAATTAATGGCAAGATGGTCTTATATATGAGAAAATAGTTTTTTTGCAAAACACCTAAAATTTTCGAAACTTTATAGAAGGGCATAATATATGTAAAGAAAAGTAAGAAAAGTACACGATTTCTGAAAAAATAAACATTTTGCCCTTTTGCATCTTATTTCGAAATTTGCAAACTTGCTCTGAAATTTTGGAAAAAAACCAAGGTTTGAAGAATTTGAGTGGTTTGCGAATTTTAGGTGGTTCACAAATTTCGTGAGTGGATTGGAGGCCACATAATCATAGTCCTTTAATTGATCAATGAGATGTCACAGAATTAAAATTGAATTCAAATCTTCACCAGGGTCATAAAAGCTCGTCCAGTAAGCTACATCAGCTTTCTGATGCATGGGAGTTTCAAGAAAACGAGATAATGAATTCTAAAGATAGGTTGAGATCATTACGTGGAGAGCTAGCAGTGTTAGAAGGAAAGATGACATTGTCAATTAAGCATGCATTATCCATGTCTAATTTTTTTTTTTTTTTTTAATTTATTTATTTATTTATTTTTTAAAGAAATTAATATGTATAGCACACTGTACTTATAGTTTTCTGTTTCAGTGAATAACAAAAAATGCTCAAGGCGAAACAAAGGGGAGTAGATACCGGATCTAGAACTTTACACGTTCGTACCACGTACATAATTTGGCCTAATTCCGCCTCAGAAGTTTACTTAGCAGGATCGTTTGATGGTTGGACCACTCAGGTTCTCTCTCTTTATATACTTTGTTTATGCAATTATCGATTATCTTTCCAAACCATGATGGTTGGCTTTTGTTACTATAGAAAAGCATCCTTGTAAATATGTTAGAAAACTGTTACACGCTGCAAAATATGAGCATTAAAAGAAAATCAACTTCTGTTTGATATCTGTTTTGGTAACCAACTTATGTTGGGACTGAAAAAAATCATCAAATTCCAATCGATTTCCAGATGCAGCATCACAAACTAGTCAGTATGGTCAAAAGTTACTGATATACCAACGTCCACTATATCATCTTTAGGTATATTAGGATGGTTTAACCACTCAATGTAATATATTTTCCAATAATCATACAGTGATAAGTTTTTTTCCGATATATCTGGAATTTGAAATAAAAGGTTAGCGTGTAGAAATTTAGATATAAGAGTTTGTAGTTTAATCATACTTTTCTTGCTTCCGAGTTGTACATAATTGTTCACATTGTAATGCAGAGAAAAATGAAAAGATCACAAACTGGCATTTTCTCTCTCTCATTGAAGTTGTATCCAGGAAGATATGAGGTAGTTAATCTTCCCCAAGTCTTTTCAATGTTCCAAACATTAGAGGTGGAAATTTCGATTTACTGATGAATGGGTTGATTTGGGTTATTTTTATCTCTAATGGGTCGAACGGGGTAAATATTATGGAGTAAAAAGATTGCTATAATGATAGGTTGAAAGTCCTCCCAAGTATAGCCTATGTTAGTTTTTTCAAATAGTTTATCATTTTTTTATATTTTTTTTCCTCTTTAAAAAGAAAACTAATTTATCATTTTCTCTCATTTTGTAGATTAAGTTCATTGTCGATGGTGTTTGGAGAGTTGATCCTCTACGCCCAATTGTCAACCACGATGGGTACGAGAATAATCTTCTCATCATACATGAATGATGAAGGCACATATGAGTAATGACAACTAAATGACTAAAACAAATACAATGGCACAAGAGTAGACGACGACTCAACATCAACAACTAGCTTAGATTAGCTTAGCTTAGCTTCTTATTCTAACTTTCACATAGGTTGATCATCATTAGTCTGTAACGAGTGGGATAGCCCGCGCATTGCTGCGGGATTGTTGTGTTAAGATTTCTATTGTTGTGTTTTTTTTTGTCGTTACGGTTGTAGTATGTTTTTTTTGAAAAGGATGAAATTTAGCATGTCGTTTTATGTTTATGGGACTTAGTAATATTATTTTCAGATGACCTGAATTGACCCCAAACCCGAATAACCTTGACTTTATATTTTTTTGTGAAAGTATAAAGTAAACACAATGCTCCAAAAATCATCTAAAGCAAACACAATTCTCCGAGAAAACAACATGAAAGAGGTTGATATTACCAAAGTATATATGTCACACATTCGTTTGCTTGTAGTTCTTGGTACAATATGCATGTTCCTATAATTCACCTCCTATAATTCACCTCTGTTGGTGCATCAAGGTAATGTGTGCAAATAAAAAAAAATGCACCAAAGGAATGGTTTTACATGTATCTTGAAACCCCCAATGAAAATTACGGAGTAATTTGTATAAGTCCATCTAAGAATTCATTGACACCCTTCAGTAGAAAGTGCAGCAGGAGAAAAATTAAAGAGTGACACAATAGTGGTCCACACATACAAATGCAAGCCGTTCACCTGATGTTAGCACTAAAGTAATAAAACCCACCTCTGACACTGGGTTAGCAACCCCAATAGGCTTAGCAACCAAATCACACAGGCCATTAACAGAAGGCAACTGTTCGATATCCAATGACCCATCTTTAAACATCCCAACACATCTTTCCTTCAGCTGTTCAGCATAAAGTAAGCACCCTTCATAAGCACCCTTAACAGCAAAATGGGACAGATTAGCATAGTCGGAATTAGTATCTTCAGGTAACCGCTCGACAAAATGTTGAACATCAAAAGCCGACATAGCAGGAACCGTATATTTGCTACTGGAAACCGCCTCAAATATCAGAACCGAATGATGTGACACAATAGCCTGCCCACTTTCACTACAAATTACATGATGCTTAACATTATTCCTATCACAAACAAACTTAACCGCTTGAACAACCGCCATAGCATACTCCTCCAACCCATACTCAACCGAAACATCACCATTACTCGATTTCGCCCATCATAATCAATTCTAAGCCCACCACCAATATCAATCACCTTCATATCAGCACCAATCCTAACCAACTCACAATACATCTGACTCGCCTTCCTAACATCATCAGCCAATAACCTCGTATTCTATATCTGCCTCCCAATATGAAAATGAAGTAATTGGAAACAATCCAGCATCCCACATTGATCATGTTTCTTCATAACACGATTAATCTGAGTGGTAGTAAGGCCAAATTTCCCTTTTTTGCCCGAAGTGGATCACAACTCTAATAAACAACCATCTATTGAAAAGAGCATTACATGCATATGGTCAGTTGATTCGATAGAAAGGCGACCAAGTAGCCAAGGATCTTGAAAGAGCGTATCTTAAGGTTTGTCTTCCCGTCTACTATTTTCAAAAATATTGAATGTAATTTTTTAACAGATCCTACAAAAACAAATTCGATAGTGATATAAAATCATGGAATTATAAGCGGCCTACAAATGTTATTATTATTAATTTCAAAATATTACCTTGTAATCGTGCCTTTCAAAAAAAGTGTGAGCAAGTTGATATCCATCCAAAAGATTGAGATTCTGCTTTCCTTGATAACTAAGCTTAACTTAAGAAAACAGTTTCATCAAGAAAAGGCATACAGATGAACAATAGAAAAAACATCAATAACAGTTAACGGGTCAATATGGGTAGCTTTAGGTATGGTGGTTGAACTCAAACCTTTGGTATATACATGATTAGATCTCTATACATAGTTAGTACGTCTAGTATAATAAAACATACTATATTTTTTCAATGATGATCTATCATAATTCATAACTAATTTTAGAAGCAATTGGTCGATTTGGATATTATTACTTATAATGGGTCAAGCAAAGAAAAATAAACATTGAAATTCTTATAATGGGTATTATTACTAATTTTATGGGTTTATTTGATTTGGCTATTATTAGTTATAATGGGTCGCTTTGGCTATTATTACTAATAGAACTGATCTTTCAATGTTGATTCGGCTATTATTACTTGTAATCGGTCAAGCAAATAAACCCATGAACGAAAAAATCACCATCAACATTGAAAAAGAGAACTATTATTACTTTTTCGTTTATGGGTTTATTTGCCATGTCAACTAATATAAATTCTTTCATATCCGTGGTATGCGGACGATACCTCACTTTATGAAACATTTGTTAATTGTTTTAAAACACATACAAAAAAAATAGAAAAAAAGTAGGATAGAAGATACAGAGGAATTTCAAACAGAAGGGCTCCATGATGGCATTTCTGGTGAAAGCTTTTAAGTTCTTGCATTTCACGTAAGTAGCAAAGATACAAAGTTAGTTATAGATTTCCATCATTTATCATAATCTGTACAAATGTTTGAAAATGCAGTTGTCAAAAGAACAATTCGAATCCCCCGTTTCCTACCTGCACATCGATCATTCCATACCATCTCACTGATCTTATCTTTCCTGTCCACTGGAGCATTTAATATGACTAACATAGTTGTCAATTTCGCATTCCTGTAAACAATGCTTTAGCTGCAACAAATGACTAACCCGGTTGTATTTGTTGCGGCTGCAATAGCAGGTATTTTCCCTTTCTTATGCCAGCAAGTGCATTTGTTGCAGCTAAAAGCGTTTTTTCTATTCTTTCTGTGGCCGTTAGAATTATTCGCGGTAACAATGGCTTCGAAGGCTTTGTTTACAAGCGATTTTGAGGCACTAACGTCGACACGCCAACATAAAAAGAAATGAGATTAAGCACTTCTTAATAAGCAATTCATCTAAATTGTCAAAGAGCGGCGTGAAATTGTTTGAACCGTTTACTAATAATTTACCAAAACTATTTCACGTTACCAAAAGCCACAAATTTACCGCCTTAATGAGCATATTGGGAAATCTTGCTAATGTATGATTGGTGGTGTATCCTCAAACTTCCGCTAAGCATCGTTGTCACAACAATGTAAAAACTTGAGTTGTAAAAGCAAGGCAAACCTTGAACCATCGAGAAGCTGTCGCCAATCTTCAAAAAGCAAACGACTCAAAAGAAATCACTATGATGTTTATTGCATAAATGTGGCATACTGTTCTAAGTCCTCTTAGTGTCTCTTGCTGTGTTTCTAGCTAATTCCATAACCTGTATACAAATACGCCAACATCTATTTAGTTAAATCATCATTCTATTGAAACGAGATAATCAGTAAATGTACTCTATTTGATAGTATTTAGAAAAAACAAAAGTTGGTAGCATATAATAAAAAAAAAAGGCACATAAGTAAGTAGCGTGTACTCATACATTAAAAGCTCAAGTTAATATTGAGTGCAAAACACATGATTTAAGGGTATGAATATACTATGAACGTATCCATGGGCATCAGGGAAACTTGATCAAACCATACAGGTCTTGTTCTACTGCTGTGATACAGTATACCTAGAATCGGATTTATGCAAACTATATAAACAATCCATCAATACTAATTTCCAAACACGTTAAGGGCTTTAGATTAGCTTATCGGTTGGCGTATAGGTGAGCTAAATTTTTTAAAAACACATACACATCACTTATAAGCTTATGAACTCGAGTTTATGGCGTAACAAAATCAATAAACCTACACTAATAAGGTCATAAATGTAAAAGTAACGTTATTGATCTTCCAAATCTCAAGAATGAATTTCGTGCATGGTGCATCGCATTAATTCCAATAAACTTTATCTAAATGTAGATACGTTAATCATGACAATAAAGTTTACCTTTTACCTATTGCCAAGTTTATATATGTGCTTCAAATGCATTCTCTGTGTATTTCTCATCATTATGTCCGTTACTACCGATGCAATCTAAATATTCACTTCACACTCGCTAATCCCATCAGGACATTCCTCCATACTTGTGTCACCTCGTAGACCAAAACCATAATCATAATTAAAAAACTGTTGAAACCTATCATTAAAATCCAAAGCTAATACTTTGGAAGAAGATTAGGAAAAAGAAAATATTTCATAATATATATTAACCTCAAAATCAAAACAAAATTGCGCGCTGTTAAAAACCAAGGACACAATATACTAAACATGAATCATAATTGCACGCCACTTCTAGAAGCAGAAGTGCGGTTAACAATACCTCTTATATACTTCTCTTTAGTTGCTAACATGTCCATCTTGTATCTTAAGTGCACTGAAAAAATTGGTCCATTAAATTTATGAATTTCATTAAACACTTAATGCAAGTTCAAGGGAGTGAAATTTACACTTAAAATAAGAACATAACCTACAATATCACATTCAACAATTAATTTACTAATACCATAACTTCTCTTAGAACTTTCATCAAACACATGGTAGGCACATGTCCACCAACCTTTTCAGCCGCACCACAGCTTCCAAGTTTATCTTAAATATCATTAATAAACAACATACCTTTAAGATTACCCGCGTGTAATCGCATCCCCTTGTGTAACCGTTTCTATTGATGAACATAGCCTAAAATTGAAGAGCCTGAAGAAAAAAAAAATCGACCAAAAAATTGGTCAAACCGAAAAATGAAAACCTGGAATTGAAACTAAATAAGGTAAACCCTAAAGAATGAATATCCTCAAATATGTTTTCACAATGATAAAGTTACAAAAGTGAGTTATGTACAACTGAATGGATGCCATTTTTTGAATAAGTGATGCCGATGAAAGTTGTTTTTTTATCATCAATCTTCATTCTGATTTGGGTTTTGAATGTCATTTGTCTATGTATGTGTTTTTTTATATCGATGAATCTGGAAGTGGAATTCGAAGCTTCAAAGGGGAGAGGAGATGACATTTTGTGAGAGAATAGTTGCCTAAATAGTGCAGCCATAGTACAATGGGAACCTACACACTATTCTTATTATGTATGTACTAATATTCGGCACATGAATAACCCAAACAAATGGTGCACTGTTCATTCGGGACTCTAGTAGCAACTTTGGTAGCCAATCAGAGGCTGCCTAGTGTAACAAATGGTCCTAATGACATTGAAACAACCAATAGAGTTTAAGATTATGATACTAAATTACCATATAATCGACTTGCTTTGTCCCACTCTCCCAATGCATTTTAGTATATATATATAATTTGTATACCTTATTCTGTCTCATTCTTTTGAATAGATTATTGTTACAACAATTGGAATGCAAAGTGTTGATAGCAATTAGTACTATTCCTTACGATGTGTTATCGTATATCATGGGCGGAGCCAGGATTTTATGTTAAGGGGGGCCTGAACTATGTAATGAAATGGTAACGATAAACATTGTATATACGAACAAAATGTGTTATGTTATAAACTATCATGCTTGTAATAAAAACAAGTCAAAAATGTATGCAAGCATACAGTAAACTAAAAAGTTAAGAAATAAACTCTTATTCAGTTTGCATATCAAGTTTAGCAAGTCTGCTAGGAAAAAAAAATATTTATGAAGTTTTGTTTTCTCCTCTTCATGATTGGAAAAGCTTGTTAATTTGTCGTAAAGAAATAGGAAGAGCTGGTATAAATAGGAGGAATCAACTTATGAGTAAAAGCTAGACTTTACATTTTCAATTTCTATTCATGATTCGATCTAACACTTAAAAAAAAGAACAAAATTATACTAACAAATTTGAAAATTGGCTCGTTATCTAGTTTTGTATCTTAAGACAAGTAAAATATAGTAATACATTATTAATATTATTGGTTCATTCTAACATTTATATTTAACAATCAGTTCAATACATGAGTTTTACACATTATAAGTTACATATAAATTTACATTTGGTTAGTGTTTAATAATATTGGGAAGACATATATACATGAAAGAAACAAGAAACTAGCACAACAAAAGATAATAAATTAGAAGGGCCCAACTAAACTTTTATAGTAGACATTTCAAAAACAAGTTAATACCAAAAAATGTGGACTTGTGGGCTGGTTGGGAGGGCCAGCACCCCCTGGTCCCCCACCCTCTCCGTTAGAGGTGGCAATCACAACCCATTTAGAAAAAAGTTTTTTCTATTATGTGCTGTTGAAGCAAAATCTTGTCTCCGGCCAGTCCTAGCGGTCTGGTAGAAAGATGATCGTCTCCTGCACAATGTATGAACGCGTTAGCCTCGCCTCGGGTGTTATCCCGAGACCAAGCTCCGGCGTGAAGATGAGTAAAGGGTAATAAGTGTGGTAAGAAAGTAGGTGTAAAACTTAATGCAAAGTAATAAATGTGTTGGGGTATTTATACTACCCAACTTCCTATATTATTCTTATATTCCCATTGTTCAGCCACTGTTCCATTCCTATAGCTATTACTAGTAGGTACGTGGTAGGAAATCTCCTAAAATCTGCTGACATGGTCGGTGGTTGTAATTCTTTGACCGGACGTCAGAATGATCATCCGGCCTGTGTGTCTTGACGTCCGGCGCATGCGTTTGGCCGGACGTTGAACCGTCCGGCACATGCGTCAACATGTCCCCCCAGTGTTATATTATTGGCAAGAAGCCGATGATGTAACACTTAGTATAGTTCAGCCTGTCAAGGGAAAAAATGTGTTTGTACCATGCCGGTCAAACTGGCTGAGTCCATGAGAATGGGCCGGTTAGTCGGGCCTGGTGGCCTTTTGGGCTTTTCCGCTTGCGCCGCACCGCTGCGTGTCGTGCGCCCGTAAGCCCACGTGGCCACTATCTCTGACTGATTGGACGCCTTGTCAGTCAGCTAGGGTTTCCTCAGTATATATATATATCCCCTTTATCCTCATTTGGTTTCTACTTTTCACACACATACAAACTGCTTTCGTATCTCCGGACGTTTTCTTTACTTCTTTTAAGGTTTGTCTTGCCCTTTCTCTGTTAATATCTGTAAATTGTCTCGACATCTTTTAGAAATGGCCGATATTGGAACCGAAGGGAACATTCCAGTTAAAGAAAACACTTCCGTCCGTCCGACCGAAGAGACCAACGAAGAGGCCGTACAGCCGGTCGTTCCTAAGTTTGATATGCATGTATATACTTCTAGGTTAACACAATCTGAGTTAGATGATATAGTAGCCGAGTACGGCATTCCCACTGATCTACGTCCGGTTTTACCACCGGACGATATGACTATGGATCAGTTGCCGGAGGATAAGATAGGTATTTACCCTAAGCAGTTAGAGATAGGGGGAGTTAGAATTCCCTTCTCGACTTTTTTGCTGAACGTGATCAAACACTTTAGGGTGCACATTTCATTAGTCCCGCTAGGATTGAACCGGGTGATGCTCTTCGAGATTAGATGTTACAGGCTCAATATACAGCCCTGGTCTCTGGGCGTTCTACGGTTGTGCAAGGACATTGGTTTTCCTTTGAAACCGGACGGGTAAGTTCATATAAGTGTTTCAAGGAGGTTACATCCGGTCTAAACAACTTTGGAAGGAAAAGTTTTCTTGATAAACAGGCGGAGCCATCTATTACTATGGCGTGGAAGAACACAGTTTCAAAATCACGGATACTTTTCCCGTTGACTTTTCCCAAGCGGACGCCCAGAGACTTACTTGAGAATCTTATTAAGTTGCACAGTCCGACGATGAGTCTTTTATGGATGTGCCACCTCTCCTCGGTTTTCAAGAATGAGTTTCGAGCCCATTCTAAAAGATGCCGGGGGTCGTGGTAATTACTCATTTTAGTCTTGTCATCCTAGGATTAACGTTTGCCTCCCCGGTTCTGTCTTTTGAAGTTTCTAATCAACTTGTCTTTGTTGTTGCTCTTTCTTTGGTTGTTAATCATTCGAGTATCTTGAGCTTCCGGTGCGGAAGATACGGTGGGCAGCAGGTCGGTTGACCGGATAGGGAGATTCCAAAAAGAACCTCCGACCCTCTGGCCGTGGGAGTGGACCTCCCTCAATTACGACCAAGAAGAGGGCGAAGCAGAATCAGTTGTTGCTAGGAGAAGAAAGAAGAAAGAAATACAGCTCAGCAAAAAGAAGAGGGGTGTCGGAGAAGGGACCTCCAAAGCACAAGGCAAGAAGAAGAAAACACGCCGTCAGTTTGTTGAGCACATATCTTAGGAGGCCTATCTCGAAAGCGGACCACTTTGAATCGATCCGGGGAGGATGTCCAGCAGACGGACATGAATGTTGATGCTGAGCAGGGGGCCCCAAACATTGTTGCCGAAGGTGGAGGAGGCAACGTGGCCAATGAAGGGATGGGAGAAAATATTGCTGGTGGTGGTGAGCACTTGCAACAAATGCATACCCCTCCGGTCGAGGAAGGCGGTCAAACGCCACCGGTCGAGGAAGGTACGTATAAATTGCTTGGTTGTTTATACTTGTGATTTCTTCTAACTTATTATGTTCCTTGGGTTTTTATTCACCCTCTCCGGATTTAAGCGGTTGATAAAATCAACTTGGATTCCGATGCGTTTAGCCTTCAACATCATCATTTTTTTGTGTGTATGCAGGTTATTTTCTTAACCCTACATTCATTATGTAGATGAAATACGCCGTCTTCATCCCTCACGAGCCTTGAGATGGCGTTGAATAAATTCTTACGGTCTTGCAAGGAGCTCCTTGATAATCTTCCCAGCTCGGCCGTGAAGCTACAGAACAAATGAACAACATTGAGCTCACTAGGGCCCTATGAAGAATTTGGAAAAGTGTGATAGCCAAGGCGGGATTCCAAAGGTTCACCGGCGTATGTCGCTCTACATTGTGGGAGCTCACTCCGGACTCATCGGTTGTCGTGGGTTGGCGGATAAATTGTGACCACCGAGGTGAAAAGCGAGAGGTTATCAGGAGAGTTGAAGAAGCCGGAGACCGGTATCAAACTATCCTAGACAAGGGAAGAACACGGAGGATGAGGTGGAGCGGTGACCCAAAGGGAAGAAAGGAAAGTGGAAAACCCTCTGGCTTTCGCCCGAAAGGATCGAGGAAGCTTGAAAATGAGCTAACTAAAGATCAGGCCCTAGATAAGACGAAGGTTGAAAGGGGAACTCGCGGCCGAGGAATTGGCAGTCGGAGGTAATAAAATACTCCGATTTCTTCTTCCGGGAGATGTTCACCGACTATTCGGCAGTGTGGAATACAAGAAGAGTATGGCTAAAGTTTACATTTGACCTACAGTGGGTTTGCTTGGGGCAAGTGTGGGTAAGAAGGAGATCGTTGAGGCTGGGGTATTGCCAACATCAACGGGGCGCTCCAAAATGGAAGGTAGGTTCAACAACCTTTTTAAGGCCGAGTATCCCTATATATCCTTATGGATTCTATCCCGGCTACCCTTAGGTGATCTGTTGAGCATGGAACCAGTCCACTCCCTCCTCGAAAGACTTGGCCGCCCTTCTTCCGACCCTCGGTCATCACGCAGTCCGGTAGCTCGTCACCCCAATCCAAGCCAATGCTTAAGGCTTTTGTGACTCACGCTTGTAAACAACTATTTGAACAATTATAATTGTAATAATTAACATTCTACCTTCTGTGACTCA
This sequence comes from Chrysanthemum makinoi, assembly GCA_910596185.1. Lineage (NCBI taxonomy): Eukaryota > Viridiplantae > Streptophyta > Magnoliopsida > Asterales > Asteraceae > Chrysanthemum > Chrysanthemum makinoi. Next base: position 2,151,718 of record OU343225.1, on the reverse strand, counting down.
CGTTCGTCAATTTTTTGAGACGTAATCAAGTATTTGACTTAGATAAATCTTTGTGTGTTGTATATTTTGTCTTTTTGCCCCATTTCACATTGATAAACTTCCTTTAAGCTTTTTAAAGGGCATCCGGCGCATTGGCCGTGCATCCGTATATCCGGGCAACCTAATATGTTTTAGGGCATCCATTATTCGGGCATCCGGCAAGAGTGCTCGGGCATCCATTATCTGGGCATCCGAATAATTTGTTTCGGGCATCCGGGTATATATCTATCAATCATACTCAATGAGCCCGACCGTCCAATAATATGTTATCACATTGTTTTTCGAAAATTGTTTTCCTTATCATAGGAAAACTTTCATCATTAACTAATATACATAGATGGGTCAGGATTTTGGCCGATGGGATTCTTATCACAATAACAATTATAAGAAACAATTTCTTAGAAGTTCTGGTGCGGTCACGAGGGACCTCCTTTTCTTCCATCGTCTGTAACTTATAAGAGCCATTCTGACTTGCTCCTATCACCCGGTGAGAACCCTCCCAATTAGTCCCTTTCCTTGGTTTTCACCCGATTCTTCGGTACTGCCTAAGTAAGCTACTTCCCAATTCATAGGTTTGACCTCGGTTGTAATCTTGCTCAACTGTGTTTTTTGTACTTGGCTTCTGCATTAATGGCTTTCCTTTTTCTTGTAGGAGGTCCAAGTTCAAATACTCTTCTTCATTAAGATCCTCAGAACATCATCGTTGGTGTGTTACATCCCATTTACTGCGCGGTATCCGGCCTCACTATATCTTTGTTGAGCAGGGTCTCCCGTTACTTGTTTAAAGTTGTTGGTGTGCCCATAAGACATTAGGTAGCTCATCCACCCATCCGGTCCTCTGCCTCCTAATCTTGTCTTTATCCCTTCCATCAGACTTTTGTTGGCTCGTTCTACTAATCCGTTGGCCTGCGTTGTTATGCGGCCGTATTTATCTGCTTAATTTTTAGCCCTTCGCACCATTTTTGAGCGGGTAGTTGACAAAATTAGTTCCATTATCGATGACTATGATCCCGGTAGCCGTACTGCACGATATTTTAGGTAGACAAATTTTATAACGTCTTTTCCGTCGTTTTACCGGTAACTTTGCTTCTATCCATTTTGTAAAATAGTCTATTGCCACAATCACATATTTGAGCGGCACGGTGCTTACGGGAAGGGGCCTAACATATCCATTCCCCATTGGTAGAAAGGCCATGGAGCCATGATGGAGGTTAGTAATGTTTTGGGAGTTTGTCCGGAGCATGTATTTGGCGAGTCACACTTCTTCTTCTGGGTGTCTGGTGCATAGTGGGCGGTAATATCCTTGCCTCATAAGCCGCCCTATGGTTCTTGGTCGAATGCATCCCACAGCATCCCTCGTGCACCTCCCATTATTATGTAATTTGCTTGCGGACCTACTATCTCGGCATTGGTACTAGGTAACCCTTAAAGCAGAACTCCTCTTCCATAGTATATTGCGGGATTTTCATCCGTAGACTCCGGGCCTCATTGGGATCATCAGGCCAAACCCCTCTTCAACATTCCGATCGGCGTCCATCCGGTTATCCCTCTTACTGCGGTTTCAATTCTCCGTTCCTCCCCCGAAGGTTTTTCCAGGACTTCCACCAATACCTTTTTAGTGAGATGGTCAAAAGCTACCGATGCTAGTTTGCTCAGTATATCTTCCTTTTGGTTTTGAGCCCTTGGGATATTACGGATTTTGAAGCCTTGGAATCCCACTATGTGTTCCTTCGCTTGAGCCAAGTATTTTTGCATACTTTCTTTGGTAGCTGCAAATTCTCCGTTGATCTGGCTAGCAACCAATTTGGAATCAACTCGCACACTTAACCTTCTGATTTTTAGCTTCTTTGCAATCCGGAGCCCGACTAGCAGTGCCTCATATTCGGCCTCATTATTGGTGTTGGGAAAGTTGACCCGCAGAGCATAAGTGAGCTCCTCCTTGTCCGGACTGATGAGGACCAAACACCTGCGGCTCCTTTACTGAGACGGCGCTCCGTACGTACCACGACCCATTCTCCTTCTCTCTACCTCCATTACACTGGTATCCTTTCCCACGGCGGCCGGGTCCGGATCGACTTGTATTTCCGATGATACGGTCGCTGACCGCATTTCTAGGAGCATACGTGATGTTATAAGCCCCTAGCTCTACGGCATACTTCGCAAGCTTTCCTGAAATTTCCGGCTTGTACAATATCTGTTTAACTGGTTGATCGGTGATGACCCGAATGGGATGGGCCTCAAAATATCTTCGCAGTCTTTGTGATGCATGTAACAGACACAAAGCTAACTTTTCCACCGGAGCATAGTTCCTTTCCGCTTCGTGCAAGATTCGGCTTACATAATGTACCGGCCCTTTGCCTTCCGTTCCTTTCTACCACTAGAATTGCACTAACGGCTCCCTTTGATACTGCTAAGTATGTGGATAATTGTTCCTTCGGCCGTGGGGTGGTTAACGAAGGTAATTCTAATATCAAGTTTTTCATCTCTTGGAAAGGCGCTTCGCTCCTTAGTCCATGATATTAGTCCTTATTCTCCTTTGTGATATTCTTTAAAGTTTGAAGAAAGGCAAGGACCTCTCGCGATTTTGACAATAATGCATTTTAAGGCCGCTAGTTTCCCACTCAGACTTTGCATTTCTTTCAAGCGTTCTAGAGACTTCATCTCCATGATGGCCTTCATCTTTCGGGATTCCCTTATACCTTGGATGTTACCATGTGCAGGAATTTCCCTCTTCTTCACCATGAAGAACATTTTCGCGGGTTCACTTCATGTTGATCCCGAGGTTGTCAAATGTTTCGCTATGTCGCTATCATATCTCTCTCTCCGCTTTTATGACCATATCATCGACATATGCCTCCAAGTTTCTCCCTATCTGCGATTGGAATCGCGAGTCTACCAGCGGTATGTCGCTCTGCATTCTTCAATCGAAGGGCATTTTGGTGTAACAAGTATGTCCCTCGTTCCGTATAAAATGTTGTTTTCTCTTAGTCATCTGTCCTCCGAACTTGGTGGTATCCTTTGTAGGCATCCGAGAAAACACTTATACTTATATCCCATAACGCAGTTCAATCTTCGATTTACGGTAAGGGATAGTAGTCTTTTAGGCGGGGAGAATTCAAATTTTTGAAATCAATGCACATCCGCCAGCTTCCGTCACATTTCTTCACCAGCACCGGATTGGAAATCCATGTAGGATATCTGACCGGACGAACTATTCCGGCTTTAACCCACTCTTCAACCTCTCCAGCAATCACTTGGTTTTTATCTCGGGAGAACATCCTCCTTTTTTGGGCGACCGGTGTGTCTGAAACATTCACATTAAGAGAGTCTTTGGATGAAGCGTCTTGGGACACCGGTCATATCCGTTGGCTCCCAAGCAAACACTTCTTTATTTTTTCTCAGCAGCTCGATGAGTTGTCTCCTACACTCCCGGGAGAACCCTGTTCCTATCGTCACACGCCGTTCGGGTATCGGCATTAACCAATATGTCTTGTGGTCTTAACCCTCGAACCTCCCGGTTCGCCGTCTCTCTAAACTTTCAGGAGAGAATTGTCCACGGGTCCTAGCTTTCCTCAATCTTACTCAAACCATGCCTCTTCCGGTGACCAAAGTGGCTACCCCTCCGGGAGTGGGAAACTTCATCATGGCGTGGATGATTGAGGGTATGGCCCGTAATTCCCTTAGACCCGTGCGTCCGAGAATCACGTTGTAAGGTGAAGGAGATCTTATGACCGTGAATTTCATCATGACAGTTCTGTAAAAACCCTGATCCCCAAAGCATACCTCCAGCTCAATCTTCCCTAGAGGTTGGATGACTTCCCTAGAGAATCCCACTAGTGGCGAATTACTTTCTTGTAACCTGGACTGAATGGACGGACTAAAGTTGTTAAAGCAGTGCTCATACATCACCTGAACTGAAGCACCTTCGTCCACAAATACCCTACGGACGAAATACCCTTCGATTTCCGCCTCCAAAATCAATGGTTCCTCCGATAGGTCTTCCGTGGCTATGCGTGGAAAAGATATAGGGGCGTTCAACCACTCCTCGTCGTAGTACCGAGCCTTCCTTTTGCGGTCCTCAACATAATGATTAACCATGTTGATCACTTTCCCTTTTCCATTATTACCTCTCGGCCTTTCTCGTCCCCTTTGTTGAACATTCTTCACCAGATGATCCAATTTTCCGACTCAAGGCGTTTCCAGTTTCTTGGTGGTAACAATCGTTGGTCGGTGACCTTCTCTCCATGATATTCACTGAGAATCGTCCTCATTTTCTTTGCTTGGCTTTCCACATAGCGGTGGTGGTGGGCGAGGTTCAAATGATGCTTCAGTAGCCAAGATTTCCTTAGGTTGTTTGGAAGACGGAGAGCATGACCACATGATTATCAAGCTTCCGAGATCGTTTACATCGTTTGGTTCGGCGTCACGCCTCAGGGCCACATCTGAGAGAACACCTCCACGTAATGCAGGTCACTTCTTTCGGAGCTCTTCTCGTTCCTTCTCATCCGGTCCCACGAGGTTCTTATCCTTGTGGTTTGAAGGTTTCCTCTCTGGAGGACCCGTTCCTGCCGGCATCTCGGTGTTCTTATAAGCCTCTTCCTTTCAATGTAATCGTGCCCCTAGTCATCATTCTTTTTTACGGTTGGGACGTCGAAAACTTTTAGACAAGTCGAGGCACATATGAGCACCATGCGCCGATATTTTCATGAGCTCGGAACTCCGAATCCGACTAACCTCGTCGGTCCATTGCTCTTTGAATCTGGAAGTGTCGTTTGCTGCCCTAACAATCGAGTGATTTCGTGGGATCGCCAGTTTCTTTTGTCGTAGGGCAAACCTTGTGGTGAATGTTCTCTCGGTTACCCCAATCCCAATGCTTCCGGTTCCAAATTGTTGAACCACCCTGCATACCTCCATCCATGGTTTGTTGGAACATCGCACCATACGGCATTGGCCATTCTCCGATTATTGCTCCAACGGCGGTTGATGTGTCGTCCGGATGGCCGAGCCGTCGTCTGACTTCAAGTTAGTAGGCATTATGCTCTTGGGGCCGAACTCTACTATCCTTCTGTAAAAGGTAGGCCAATTCCTTATAAGGTTCTTGAGATCGTCTTTTAGTTTTGGTGGTGTCTTCCTCAATCATCGTCGTCAATGAAAGTGGCCAGTGGTTTGATAACACGGTCCACGTTGCATTGTATTTTCTAAAGAGAGCCTCCAAAGATGTCATCCGGGCTTGTATTTGCTCCAGTAATCCGGAGGTTTAGTATTGAGCCAGCTTCCCTATTTGTTCGGAGGAAGGTGGAGTTCAGTGGTGAGCCCTTTACCATTCGATCCTTTGGTAGAATGAATCGAGTTCCACCGGATGGCCAATTTGTTGAAGCAAAATCTTGTCTCCGTGATCCTAGATGCGGTAGAAAGATGAATCTCACAAAAATATGCGAAACGTTAGCCTCGCCTCAGGTGTTATCCAGACCAAGCTCGGCGTGAAGATGAGTAAAGGGTAATAAGTGTGGTAAGAAAGTAGGTGTAAAACTTAATGCAAAGTAATAAATATGTTGGGGTATTTATACCCAACTTCCTATATATTCTTCTTCCTTTCATTGGCTTTTCATGAGCTATAGCTATTCTACTTAGTAGGCGTGGTAGGAAATCACCAAATCTGGCCGACATGGTTGGTGGTTGTAATTCTTGACCGGACGTCGGTGATCGTCCTCCGGTAATGACAGCGTCGCTTATCGCATTTGGCGGACGTTGAACCGTCGGCACATGCGTCGACATGTGCCATAAGTCATGATAAGTGAAAAAATTATATAAAAGTACATGTGGATCCACGAAAAAGACACAAACACATAAAATGTATTTTTGTGGATCCCCATGTATTTTTATGTACTTCTTTACTTCTTATCGTAATCTAAGCATATAATAGAAAAACCTTTAGAAAAATGGTTGCTATGGGTAAAAAATAAGAACTTATTGGTTGGATTGGGTTACCCCATTGACAAAGAATAGGTCAACAATTGGACTTATGTGAATCAACAAATGGGTCAACAAATAGGAATGGGTCGGCAGGGTCGGATGATAATTTAACCACCATTAGATTTTGTGTTTTTATGTTTTAATCGTTTATATTTTTTTCGCGGTTTAACATTTTCATTCATTTTCGCGTTTTTATTCAATTTTTCGTTTTTAGTTTTGTTTTACGTTTTCATTCGTTTTGCTAGTTTTTTCAATTTTTACGTTTTTGTCTTTTTCGTTTTCTGTCTTTTGCGCGTTTTCGTTCCTTTTTTTACGTTTTCGCCCGTTTTTGCGCGTTTTAGTTATGCGTTATTTTCGTTTTCATCGGTTTTGCTTTCGTTTTTCGTCCGTTTTTTACGTGTTCGTCCGTTTTTTACGTTTTCATCCTTTTTTGCGCGTTTACATCCGTTATTTTTATGTTTTTGCCCGTTTTCGTCCGTTTTTTTACGTTTTCGTCCCGTTTTTTTTATGTTTTCATCCGTTTTTTACGTTTTTGTTCTTTTTTTTGCATTATCATCCGTTTTTCGCGGTTTTGGCCTTTTTTACGTTTTCGTTAATACCGTTTTCATGTTTTGCGTGCCGGTTTTTCGTTTCATCCATTTTTCTTTTTTCTGCTTTTTTATGTTTTAGTCTTTTTAGTTTAGTCCATTTTGGGGTTTTCGTTCTATTTTTTACGTTTCATCCGTTTTTGCGCATTTTGTCCGGCTTTACGTTCCGATGCGTTTTTATGTTTTCATCCGTTTTTTTCGTTTTCGTGCGTTTTTACGTTTTCGTCGGCTTTCGCGTTTTAGATGCATTTTTTTCGCTTTCATCCGTTTTTTCGCGTTTAGTAATTTTTGTGTTCGTCCGTTTTGCGCATTTCGATGTTTTTACGTTTTCATTTGTTTTGCGCGTTTTCGTCTGTTTTTATGTTTTCGTCCGTTTTTGCGCGTTTTCGTTTGTTTTTTACGTTTTCATCGGTTTTTGTGCGTTTTCATCTTTTTCTTTACGTTTTCGTCCATTTTTTACATTTACGTGTGTTTTTTTACGTTTTCGTTTGTTTTTTTTAACGTTTTTGTCCGTTCTTTAAGCGTCGCTGTTGAAAAAAAGCGGATGGCGCTATAAAGAGCAAGCGATAGAAAATAGACAACGGATGGCAAACAGTGAAAAAAAAGCGTAAAAGATAAAGAAAACTGACAAAACACTGCAAATGAATAAAGTAAAAAAAGGGCAACGATAAAAAATGACGGGCGTGAAAAAAAGGGCAACATCTTTTGAAACGCTATAAAACGAAGCAATAAGGTGCGGACGCTTGAAACTATGGCGAAAGCTTATCGCGAAAAGGCGATAAAGAAAAACGTAAGCAGAACAATATCAAAAAAGCGGCAAAAGCAATCAAACGATAAAAAGTAACGAATAAAATAAAAAAATAAACGTAAAAAGCGCAATAAAATAAGAAAACGTTAAGCAAAAAATGTAAAATGGACAAATACGGCAAAAAAGTTGAAGCATAAAAAATGGGTGAAAGCGTAAAACTTATCGAGCGGCGTAAAATGGAAAGCGAAAAATGACAACAGCGCAAAAAGCGGATAGCGGAAAAAAGCGGACAACCAGCTAAAACGGCGAAAATAAAAACATAAAAAAGCAGTGCAGCGCCGACGGAAAAAACGTTAAAAGGGCCAGCAGCTCATCGAAAACCTAGAAGGCGGACGCCAAAAGCGGAAAGGGCCGGGCTTAACCGCAAAAGCGGACGAAAAAAGCGAGCGGTGAAAAGGTAAAAAGCGGATGAAAGCGTAAAAAATGGCGGGCAAAAACCAAAAACATAAAAGCAATTGAAAAGCGTGTAAAAAATGGCGATTAAAAATGGCAGTAAAAGCAAAACGGCGTAAAGAAAAGGATCAATGGGCAAAACATAAAAATACTCACTAAAAGCGTTAAAAATGGAAAACGTAAAACGGTCGAACACGTAAAACAGATGAAAGTAAAAGACGGATTAGATATAAAATGGAATGAACATACCCATTCAACCCATTCTTATAGTATGACCCGTTTGACCCGTGAACCATTTGACCCATGACCCAAACCGACCCATTTGCCACATCTACCAGTACCCTCTGCCCTGTTTAGAACCGAGCACTAAACAGAATATGCTTGTTCATGTTCCAACTAGTTTGCTTCTTCGATGTTCTTGATCTCGACAATTTTTTGCACGTGATGTTTAGTGTCGATGCATACATTTTTGATTGATTTAGATATGATATGAGAGTAATTCATTGATTCTTTTTGTGATTGTCTCTCTGAATTTATTGTTCAAAATATATGACATTCGTATAAATTACATTAAATAAATAAAATAAATAATATAAAAAATTCACGACATCCATTTTTAGAAACCCGACATTATTAAATTACATGAAATGAGATCGCTCAATGTATCACCGGGTAAACAAAGTCAAAATGTGTGTGTAGTGTACTTGTGTACTAGTTTGAAGTGTACTTGTAGTTGTTGGTTCAAGTTACCTCTTTTAGCTTAAAAAGAAAAAAAAAAAAAAGAAAAAAAAGAGTCGGTATGTCAAGTGGGAGTATTTGGGCTTTGGGCTAGGCTTTAGTTTACGAAGCAAGCTATATATACATATTATATTATGTTGTCACTGTTTTTTTTTTCAACAACCCTAACTAGCTAGCTAACCCTAGATCATCAGAAACCTAAAGATGGCCGATGATGTTGTTGAGGATATACTTACAAGATCGGATGTGAAAGATCTTGTCCGGTGCAAAAGTGTTTGTAAGTCATGGTATTCTTTGATATCAAGTCCTTGTTTTGTTAAAGCTCATCTTAAACATCATAAGCATAATTGGAATACTAGAATTAACAATAATGATGTTGGGCATACAAGGATAGCTATGCCAAAAATCTGGAAAATACCTGATGATTATTTAGGAGTTGAGGATATGTATCAATTCAATAGATGGAAGCTTGTTGGTTCTTCCAATGGCCTTGTATGCGTCTCGTTCTTACTATGCGAAGACGATGCTCTAATATTGTTAATTAATCCTTGGACTCGAGAGGTGAGAGAACTGCCAATGCCTACCCTACCTCCCAAAGAAGTCACACGTGAACATCATCTATCTCTGAGTTTTGGGTATGATTCATCAACTGATGATTACAAGCTCCTTATGGGAATCAATAAGGAGCATGTGGAAGGGTCAATTGTTCAAGTTTTTTCATTGAAAGCAATGACTTGGAAACTAATCGGACACGTAAACTATTGCATAACTTATGGAAAGCCTGGTGTTTTACTCAATGGGGCATTTCATTGGTTTGCGTATGATTATAGCATCAACTTCAAGAAGAGCCGGTTAGTAATCCTTTCTTTTGATTTATCTCGGGAGGAGTACAAAGTAATCCGCCTGCCTGATGACTCAAGATATGTGGTACCATATAGCACATTGGGGATTTTCCAAAACAACCTATGCTTTTCTTGTGTTGACGAAAAACTATCCTATTATGGTGTTTGGGTAATGCCAAACTACAACTCATGGGAATTTTTTCCAAATGATTACGAGATCAAGTCTCCTGATGCCATATATTATATGAAATTATATGATTACACTTCACCAACGAAGAAGAGGATGGGTTTCTTTTGTGATGATGAACCTTGTATTTTAAGGTCTGTGAAAGATATAATTAGTTATCCTATATATGCTCAAAGCCTTGTATCTCCTTATGTTAATACCGAGATACCACGCCACGCGGGGAGTGCTAAGGTTTGTTTTTCATTATATATCATGTTTTTTTATTAATCATTTGTGTGTATGTAACTTGGTTTAAAATTGCGCCGCATCGCTTCGCAGCGCATATCTCAGTGATGCGTTTGAGGCAAAGCAACGCGAAACACGAGTTGTTCCCAGGATGCGACTAATGCTAGCATCAGGTCGCAGTAGCGTTAGCATCCGAGCTTGATTCTGACCTGCCCTCCTTTTCTAAATGATGATCAATAGATGTTGTAAACCATGGATATAAGTCACACTTAACAGCCCTTTGCATCCTGCTCAAGTAAGTAAGTCTTTTAAGCAAATCTGGTACCCTAGCAACAACCTGATACTTATATCTCCCACCCGAGTTTCCATAATTGCAAGTTCAGTTCCTACGTCGGTGTCTATCTGGTTAGGTACTAGTTCATGTAATTCAATGTCAGTGTCAAGTTCAGTCTCTTCACTGTTTCCTTCGGTGCCCACTCGTTTATATACTAGATCAGGTACTTCAATGTCCACTTCATTGACCAACTGTCATCCCTCAAACAGAAACCTTGTTCCTCACTTCTTCTACACCATTTGTATGTACCTGATCCAGCCTTCTCATATCTTCCACATTTCTGAACTAGCTGAATACAACACAACTAAACCATCATCATGATTCCTATTAAGCTGTACACCAACATATTCTACTCCAAATTCACACATCAACTGCTTGAATCAGTTGAAAACTTTTTCATATCACAAAACCATTTAGTCGCCTAGAAATCACTTAAGAAATGAGGTCTAGATCCGTAAAACAACTAATATATTAATTGGTGCAATGGTGAAAATTATATTAATCTCCAAATGATTTACATCATAAAGATAAGAGGTTGTTTTGGACAAGTCCCAAAACACCTTCTAAAGCACCTAAAGTACAATCATCCTATCTCTGATGCAACTATAGATATATCAGATACTACTATTTCTTAGACAAACATGTCACATACAGAAGATCTCCCACGTAGCTGCTACCATTCAAACAAGAACTGAATTCACCATTATAAATGCACCTACCATCTAGCTACATTTCCATTCTCCCCTCCACCAAGACCACTCAACCGCCACCACAGGTGATCAAAGTAGATAAGGAGAATGGCATCACTAGGTACCCGTATCCCTTCCAATCAAGGGCTATGCCAAACATCTTACATTTCCATCTCTAAGAATGGCTTCAGGTGTTTGGGAACGCATGAGGGAAGCCCATCCATGTCCTCCTGTGACAATGTATTGGTTATAGACCAAGAAGGTCCATCTTTCATACACTCTCTCTACCACCATCATACATTGTCCCCCCGGCCATATTCCCTACACAATAGAAAGCCCTACTTTATGGTGCATTTTATCTAATTAGACCTCCTTTTCACCCAAAATAGATACTTGATTCCTCCCAAGGCCAACCAAGTAGAGCTATAAAGATTACTAACGTACAGTCATACCAGAATAGACTTCAAGGTACAAGGAACTTTCCCATTGTTATGGCCTAAAAAACAATGATCTTTGTAAGAGAAGGATCAATCATGCGGTTAGTATTCCAAACAAACTCACTTAGGGTGCGCTTGGTTCAAAATGGGGAAAGGGAAAGGCAAAGGGAATGCAAAGGAATGGAATGAAGATTATCATTATCTTTGATAGTGCTTGGTTTAAGAAAAACACATTAACTTCCAAAGTGGTGGTGGTGGTGGTGGCTACTACTTCTTTGTGGCTGCTGCTAGTGGTGGTGGGTAATCATTACCATACCTCCCAATTTACTGGGTAATGCCTCATTACCCAATACTAAACAATGATTGCATTCCCTAGTTCTAACCAGACATGTTTAATCATTACCTTTGCCATTCCCCACCCCTCATTACCCCCAACCAAGCACCCCCTTAGTCCCATGCCATCTTGCTTTATTTTTCTAAACCAAACACCACCTTAACTGACAGAGCTGAGAAAGAGAAACAGAACTGCTATTCAACTCATCAATCCAGATATCTTTGTCTTTCTAATCATAATATTGAATCACTTCAGAACACTTTACTGGTTGGCATATTGGAATTTAATATTCCAAATTTCTTCAACTTTATATGTCTGAACAGATTTCTTGACTTTCATACTTATCAGCTGCATTCTTACATTATCTTTTAGATTTAGCAACACCTCTTCAACAGTCTTTGGGTTATGAGAGAAAAGTCTTTCTTTTCTTTATTTCCAGATGTAGTTCACAGCAGAAGCAATTATAATTCTGTTCAATACACTCCATATGGTGTTGTCACATTTGTTACTTCATGATTCTGTCTTGGGTTTGCAGTCTTTTATTAACAGCCAGCCACAAAATGAATGCACATCTTGGGTTGCAATAAGAAAACCATACAGCCTTCCCCCATTTAACAATAGGATATTCCTCCTTAAGATCTTTCCATACACCTCCTTAACAACTAATATATTAAGAATTGAACTTGAAATTGGATTACAACGGAATAATTTGTTACAATTGAATGTTTAGAGAGTTGCAGAGTGAAAGAAAAATGTTTACAATTTGATAGCTAATGAAATAAACAACTAGTTTGAGTATGTATACAAATATAGAATAGTATGATATCTTTATTCCTTCTACAATACTGCCACAAATTGTACATTCAATCTGCTTTGTTTAGTTAACTTTCTCATGTTTTGTGTAGTCTCCTGAGTGCGAGTATGAGTATGAGTATGAATGAATGTTTGTATGCATACTTAACCCCGCCATATATCAACTCATCTGATATTTCCAATATCAAGCATTCCAATGTACCATACAATTAGTAATTCTGCAAAGTGTTGGGTTATAGTGTCCTAACATGCTAGTGGTTATAGGGCTGTTAGAGATAAAGCAGCGAGATATTAGGTCATTGTGAAATTAAGAGGTGTTTCAGATATTTTTTTTAGACCGAATTAAGAGATGTTTTGAAGATTTTCAGATAATATAATAGCGCAACTCAAAAATCAATCAAACACTCTAAAGAGCCCAACATCTCACCGCTTCATACAATTTAGTCCTATTCAGATCTTAAAAAACCCCACCCCCTAGTAGGTGTTTGGCTTTCTTAAAGCATGTGTAAAAGCCTAAATTCCTTTCTCTCTCTCTTTTGAGATGTAAAAAGATAAGAACCCAGACAACGTAACCTGTCCAATTTACCAAAATGTCACTAATATATATTGTTTTTGACTACTAATTACTTTATGTTTTGTATCATTAAGTGAAATAGTTATACAGTCACTACAAAAAATATTTCAAATCTACACATCTTGTTTCCACTTTTAAAAAGTGTGTAAAATTTTATGGGTTTAATATTGGCACGCAGTAATGTATAAAATATGGTTATATTAGTAAGTGTTAAAAAAAATTTACTCAGAGAAATGAAAATGTAAATCGATCCAAACTGATTCTAAGGTGGGTACTTTAGTTATGATGTTACTCATAATATAGACAATAGATTAACGTGCATTTCAGACCAATGACTTAATGTGTGGTAAATTGAATATTGATCATCTTAGTTGACCGTCTTTTATATACTTTGCAAAGGTTGCTGAACGAGAGCGACGAGAGATGCATATGTTTGTAAGTTCGAGAAAGAGAAATGGTTTTAAACATGATGAAAAGGTAAATTAATTTACTTTTATTGTATTTTATTCTAGAACTCTGCTTATCAGATCTTGAGGAACTTTATAATACAATTGTAGCTATTGAGGGACATGGTGGAAGTTTATAAGCGGGAAGGTGGAGAGAATGAGAAATCTTATTTGCGCGAAGATGGTGAGACTAAGAAGAAAGAAAATAGTAACGTAAACATGTCTAAGGTACAACTTATACGAGTTTTACGTGGTTTAGAACTTTAATTTTTTTAATCTAATTACCTTTTTTTCTTTTTCCCCCCCCTTTTTTTTTTATCAATTTTTAGAAAATTCATGTGCAGGGAAAGAGAAAGATAGTGGAAATCCTTGCTAAAGAAGAGTGTGCGACTCAAATAAGCCTGTTTGCGAAAAGCGGGATGAATAAGAGAAGTGTGTGACTCATCTCTTTGCAGAAGATTAAGAGAAAGAGTTGGAAGTAAAATAATTACTAATAGAATAAGAAGTGTCTTGTTTTTTATATTTCGTACAATTTGTGATTGCTGTAATCGACCAACTCATTTGCGTTTCTTCCTTTCAGTATTCATTAGTTTTGTGTGTGATGTTGTGTAGTGTGTACAAGGAAGAGTATTTAAGTCAGTATTATTGCTGGAAATCGTCGTATTTACATATGATACAACCCAGTTGATCATGCTTTGTCATGGTTTTAGAAATTGATAACATACGTCTATGCTTAATACAACACATATACACATGCTATAAATACAACTTATAAGTTGGTTGATTGTTTTTGGCTTTGTCTTGTGGCCGAGTTAGAACTTATGTCAACTATGAAACAGGCCTACCAGGACTAAGTGTGGGACATGGATCATTTTCTTTGAGCATTATCGAATAGCTATGAAGGGCCAAGCAACCATATGAATTGCCTGTTGCTTTTCATGCACTGATGTTATATGAAAGTGCATATGTTTTTAGTTCTAATGTAACGATGTTTTATGTTTAGTTCTCATTCAAGGGTGTATTTGTGTTTTGTGTTTTAAGGTTGTACTAATTTCTTAAAGTAAAAATAGGAATTCGTGTGTGAAAGTCGGAAATACATTATGCATATGTGTTTTGTTATTTGTTATGATTAAATACTTCATTTATTAATTGGTTGTAGTTACACGTACGAGTATGATGAGCTATTTTAAGAGTGCACATGTGTTTTGTACATACCATCTAGCGAGAAGATACTTATGATAAAGAAGTAAAGAGTAAAGGCACAGTGCATGCAGTAGATACAAGTACACATAAACTAACTTGAGTACGTATATATAAGGACATGATACAGAGACAGAGAATCAAGAATCTCTAATAAGAAAAAATACATGTGCAGCAAAACCAAATAAAGTTTTGTTTTTTTCTTAAAATTGTATATCACATGATTTTAGATCTTGTATACAATGCTTTTGTTTTGAAATGTATACGGTACATATAAAATAGTTTTGTTTGTTATTCCATGCACTTGTGTAAATATTTGTGATTAAAACACATTAGAGGTTTAAGTAATTAAATACTAAAAATATATGTAAATTTATATTATATAAAGAAAAAAAACACATATGCACCTTACTTTTTGAAATCATGCATGTTGGAAAAATAAATTATATAAAAAAAAAACCTAAAATTAGGAACTGAAAACACGTTTTTTATTTAAGAAATTCAAAAAGAAAATAAAAAATATAAGTTTACAATTATACCCTTTTGAGTTAAAAAAAATAATAAATATTAAAAAAAATCTGATTGGTTGATGATGGTTCTCGCAATTCTCGATATTTTTTTAGTTCTGAAAAGAACCCTACCATATATATATAAAAGTGTTAGAAAAAATTTACTCAGATAAATGAAAATGTAAATCGATCCAAACGGATTCTAAGGTGAAGGCTAAAAGCCTCCTTTGAACGTCATCGATGGAATCTCCACCGATGCGCTCATCGTGTTTGGGGTTATTTAGTTATGATGTTACTCATTATATAGACAATAGATTAACTTGCATTTCAGATCAATGACTTAATGCGTAGTAAATTGAATATTGAACATCTTAGTTGATCGTCTTTTATATAGTTTGCAAGGTTGAAAGAAGAGCGTCAAAGTGCGCATAGATTTGTAACTAGTTGAGAGGAGAAATTATTTTATTCCTGATGAAAAGGTAAATTAATTTACTTTTATTGTATTTTATTCTAGAACTCTACTTATGAGATCTTGAGGAACTTTATAATACAATTGTTTTTTATTGAGGAAGATGGTGGGAATTTATAAGCGGGAAGGTGGAGAGAATGAGAAATCTTATTTTGCCGAAGATGAGACTAAGAAGAAGAAAAAAAATAATAACGTAAACATGTCCAAGGTACAACTTATACGAGTTTTACCTAGTTTAGATATTAGGTTAATTTAAAAGGAAAACTAATTTATCATTTTTTTCTCGTTTTGTAGAATTAATTCATTGTCGATGGTGTTTGGAGAGTTGATCCTCACGTGATTGTCAACCACGATGGGTACGAGAATAATCTTCTCTCGTCATATGAGCAATGACAACTAAATGGCTAAAGCAAATGCAATGGCACAAGAGTAGACGACCCATAAAGAAGCAACTTAGTCACCTTCATCGACATACATACAATCAACTCTACAAGAAGATATAGTCCACATGGAATGCAAATTCTACACATAAAGAGTTTGATTCAATGTAACACAATGTAATAGCTAGATTTCTATTCCATGTAACAGTAGTAGAAGTAGTGTAGATGATAGTAGCATAGTTGACTTTTACCTTTGACTTACATCTTGTAACTACTATGTAGTATCATTTCAGTTTAATGAGAAATCACAATTTCATTCACTTCATTCATAATTTAATATGGTATTAGAGCACAATTAGCTCCGGCCATCGTGTAACAAACTCCGGCCACCACTCAACAAACTTTGACCATCATCTAACAAACTTTGACCATCGGTCAACCATGAATCATCCAAAACTGTCAAATTTTATCATCACAACACTCAAATCATCATTCTAATCACAATCATACAATCAGAATCGATCAAAACAATCAAAATACATTCAAGATCCATCAAAACTCATCAAAATTCATCATAATCACTTTTCCCGCCAAAACTTATAACCACCTTTCTTGATCATTTTTTGCCACTAACACCTTCACAATCATCATGACAAACTCAAATAACAACACAAACAGTCC
The DNA here is from genome assembly GCA_910596185.1 of Chrysanthemum makinoi. NCBI lineage: Eukaryota > Viridiplantae > Streptophyta > Magnoliopsida > Asterales > Asteraceae > Chrysanthemum > Chrysanthemum makinoi. The sequence continues at coordinate 2,135,060 of OU343225.1, read as the reverse complement.
ATCTTCATCACTGCAGCAACCAAACACTAATGATGTCAACTCCATTCACCATCCCTTGTATTTTCACCAAAATGATCATTCTGGTTTGATTTTGATCTCAAAGAAACTAACACGATCAGAAAACTATAGCAGTTGGAGGCGTTCTATGATGAACCTTGAATGCTAGAACAAGTTAAACCCGATCAACGAGAATTTGATGAACCCTCAACAACTTCACCTATGAGATCCCTATGGGAGAGGGCAAATGTGTGACACACGGTAAGTTTTCACCTATTATTAATTAGAAAATGATAATTTATTATTGCTAAGCATATTTAATTAAGCACACATTAGCTTACATAGCCAATTTGAGTAGTTAACTCGCACACTATAGCTTACTGTATAGCCTTTGCATTCATGATCTGATCTGATCATAAATTTGTGAATTTATAATTTAATATAAATTTCTAATGATAAATTTTATATAACGAGAGGTTATCTCGTTACCACCAAAAACCCAACACCACCGCGTGCAACACTACTGATGGGGCAAAATAAACATATAGTAAATTCCCGGAATAGAAAACTGTCTTATAATAAATTTGGACAAAGCATGTTCAGAAACATCATCTCGCAAATTTATCACCAAGTGTAACACCCCCAAAATTATCGCAGCGGAAGATTGTGTCACTGGGGTATCTAGTTCACAGTAACAAGTTACGACGACTCTAAATGAGGCGCTTTGAAATAAATTATCATTAAAATATCGAGAGTTTACAAACAAAGGTCCCAACAGTTTGCAATATCATAAAAAGTACAACATAAAAGTTGTAAAGTTTTTCGAATGATAATATATGCATTGTATTCAAAATATTTTTCCGATCATTACCGTACCCATTTAATTCCTTTCGAACCTGAGATAACATGCTAAAAGTGTCAACACAAAGGTTGAGTGAGTTCATAGGTTTGTAAGTACAATAGTTTGATCACAAGATTTCAAGTTTAGTAAAAACAGTAGTGGACAATATAGTTTTGTATAATTGCAATGTGTACAATTATCTTCTTGATAGTAATTATTGCTCTAAGCTCATGGCACTCACGTGACATTTGTATATATCACCTGGATATATATATATATAAATATATATATATATATATATATATATATATATATATATATATATATATATATATATATATATATATAAATAACTTGCCCCGGGTAGGTATTTTGCCCTATACCTAGATAATCTCAAATATAGTGCGCCATGTTATTTCCGATAACATAGACGGGTTACCTGTCAATTAGTAGGCTATCCACAATATTTGGCTTCACTCCCGAGTGATTAGTGGTCCATGATGTTGGGGACTTTTGGCAAAAACAACTTAGTGGCATGCAATAATACTCAAGGCATTGGTTTACAAGTAATTGTCCATAATAAAGCATTTTAGCATATAGTAAAGCGGTAGCATGTATCTCCCAAAAGAGTTTATAAAAGCAGTTAAACAAAGTTGGGCTATGAAACTCAGGTAGTGATCATTGGAGTGTAACGATATAATGTTTATCAACGGTAAAGTATGACAAGATCACGATCTTTAATGATCACCTACGAAAGCATAGTATTCGCGTTTTAGTATAGTGTTTGATATAAGTGTACAAGTATATGTAGTTTGTTGGCTTATGATGTTGTACATAAATCCTTAAGTTAAAGTATCCTTTAAGTGTTGTTTGGCCTATAGCCCTTTTATTATTAACCTCGTACCATTGTTCAGGCTATCAAAATCAAGAGGTCGTGTAGTGAACGTATGAGGAGCCAGGACACTTTAAATCATAAATCCACAACTTCGTCAATACGCTTAATCTCAGAGGCCTCTTACTAGTATTGTACTTGTCATTTATAAGTAAAATATTTGACGAGACAAATGTTATATAAAACATGTGTCGGTTTCACAAAAGACTATTGATTGACTTATGTGACGATATGATGATATAAGTTGTGTGTCGTGAAGTAGTTTATCATGCCATATGGTCATTACTTAGTTTGTCAAAGTCTAGCAAAGTCCAATCTAATGAACAAGTTTCGGGTTAACAAACCCAAACTAGCCGTGCGGCTAAGTCACAATTCAACAACTTAAAAACAACAACCATGGTCATATCTAGTGGTTATATTCAAGTTAAAATAGCTTGAGACATTAGTCTTGGTTTAACCATGGCTTTGTTTTGGTCTCAAAGAATCAAAAATACAACTAAGTTTCTTTAACCATGGCTGTTTTTCTGGTCACAACAGGTCCGTGTAGTTTTTGCTGTTTTTTATACTTTTCGTTCACTTTCAGCTTACGTGCCCCTGAGGTTTTGAAGAAAATTTCATTCTGAGCAACTTTCGTGTTTTACACTTTTGCTGATTCGGATCAGAAAAGGGTCTAATTCGCGTTTTAAAAGCGTTTCAGAAGACTTTTTTGACATAATAACCAATTTCATCTAGTCATCTTCTTTTACTCATAACTTTTTATCTATAAGTCCATTTCAAGTGATTCAAAAGCCCAATTTTTAGTTTTTACTTCCTCCAACAGATTCTCAAGCTTAATCAAGTCCAAAGTCCAAAGTTTACTTATATCAATTGTCTAATAACAAGTAATTACCTATATTTCATTGCAGAAAGTTTGGTTGCACATTCAGCCCTGCCAAAACGACCATAAGTTGAGTTCTACAGCTTGTTTTGACACGCGGCTTTCGCCAAACTTCAAGTTTATGTCTTAGCTACATTTCATAATACTGAGTCGACTTCCAGAAATGACCAGAACCATGGGCTTTTCCTAAATGAAGTCTGGTGTGCATATTTTGACATGTTTTGCCATTTTGGCTCTCATTTACTCATCGGGAGGAGTTACGAGGTGCACCACCCGGCGAAACGACCATAAGACATAGCTCTACCAGCCTATCTTACTGAATTAACCTCAAAGTTTACTGAGATGATCAGTTTAATCAGTCTTTGTGACTGTTGTAAATTTCAGGTTCATAAAACCCACCTAAGGCTTGTTCTAGCTTATTTTCAAGTTACAAACTTCATGTACAACATCAATCATGCCATATTACATATACTAATTATATCAAATTATATCAAATAATAATAGAGATTATTACAACCATATTGAATGAATATGAAAATAAACTCAAACCTTACAAAAGATAGGATGAAAGGTTACTAATAATCAAGCCTAAACCCTTTCTAATCTTCACCCTTACTTCAAATCTCCAACCCAACTTTATATAGCCTTGTTACCTTCTTGAATATAACCCTTGATCAACTCTTTTACTTCAGCCCCTAACCATCTAAAAAGATGGTGATTGATGGTGTTTTAATGTAGAATCAAACCAAGGTAGTGACTAGTAACTCTAACCCTTCCAACGATGATCAAGAATTAAGTGAAACAAAATCTGTACATGATGATGGTGGGCTGAGTTTGTACGGTGCACAGAGGAACAAGAAAAAGATATGGATTGTTTTCTTAGTGGTATATATTTAAATTGCATGTAAAGTGATAAGTTATATCTTTAGTTGTAACGAGTGTGGCAACCCGCGTCTGTGTGGGATTGCTTTAATGTGGATGGGCGATGAATGAACAGGAAAATTTGTTTGGATGTTTATTTGGTTAGTCCTTGAAGGACCGACTTTGCAAATACAATTAAAACCTTAGGGTCTATTTTCGTGGCTACAAAAGACTTACTTTGTAATGACACTTAAACCTTAGGGACTATTTTTGCCAAATTGCTACAGATAGTTATTAATTCTACAGGACTTACTTTGCAACGACACTTGAACCTTAAGGACTATTTTTGCCAAATTTCTATAGATAGCAATTAATGCTAAAGGACTTACTTTGCAACGACACTTGAACCTCAGGGGCTATTTTTGCCAAGTTGGCAAAGTTTGCATTTAATGCTCTTACTTGGTACTGTTTTCCTCCCGCCATTTAGTATATATATAAATGAATCACACTAATAGAGATATACATGACTTTAAACAAATACGTGTGTGTATATTGTGGTGTTAACGTGTCATGTGGTGATGATGAGAAGTGTAAGATTTTGATAACTACTAGTTATATGGATATTTATCTTGTTTACGGGGTATAGTTTGGTCCCGATAATTACTAACGTTAAGCCCTTAAGTCATGAAATTTAAAATCGGGTAACGTAAAAATGTAATACTTCTAAAAATGTCCAAACTTATCAATATACTCCAACTAAGTATATTAAAGTTGTGATAAGTCTATTTGGGTGCGTCTATGTTGTTAAAACCTAATAACGTAGGTTTGAGCACGCGTATTACGTAAAAAGTAAAATGTTTACGTAAAATTATCAAAGTGGCAATAGTTCATATAAAATATGACTATTGGTAAAAATAGATTATTTTGAACACCTAGACTTATCGTAGTCTTGTGTTGACCGCGAGGAAAGTTTACGCGATTAAACTTTCGTAATTATTAAAGTCACAACTTTAAATAATTATTTATAGCCAAAGTGAACAAAATATTCAAAGTGTAATAATGAAACATATTGAATTATTTAACTTGGGAAATTCTTGGTTACCCTATTCTGATATTTGCTTTTACGCTACGTAAAAGTCAAATAGTTAAAAGTCAAAGTCAACTTTTAAGAAGTCAAAGGGTAAAATAGTCATTTTACCTTATGAAAATTCCAGTTGCTACTGTACCTCCACTGATTCTGAAAATCATGTCCTCATGATTTAGTTCGTGTTATGAGTTAATGATGTTCCCAGAAAATGCGTGGGGTATTGTAATGGAACTTCGCTTACGAGTTCGGTGAGTGTTACCTACTAAGCAGTGAAATTTGAGTTCATCTTCACGTTCTCACATTGAATTGGGGACCTCTAGAGTTCCATTGAGTGTTGACAATACGAATGTGACTTTTCTTAAGTCGTTTGACCTCATGGTCCGTGATCTCGATGGATTTTTCGATAAGATCAAACGTAAATCAACTGATCCCTTCCAGAGAATAGGAGTGTCCATCAAGATGACACTTCTTCGAAATGCACACATCTAAAGGCGGCGTGTACACCGCCAGTTCGGTAGTAGCTCGAGTCTAAAAGCTACCGTGCCAATTCTTGCTAATATCGTATAAAGTCCAATATATCTTAAGTTTGGTTTTCTAATTTCCCCAAACGAACCATACCTCACATCAACGAGGCTTTCAACAAAACCTTAATCCTAGCATGAATTTTTAAAAGTTAACGCTTACATCTGTGTAACCTTTCTTGTGATAATGTGTGGCCTAATATTGCGGGCAGAAGTAAACATTGTACTAGATTCTTTACAAGGATTTAGTAGCTGCACTCGAAATTTAATCAGCAATTGTGCTCAAAGATTGCAAAGTCAAATATGCTGTAAGCATGCTCCTGGACAATGCTTTGTCATGGTAAAATGTTGTTGCTCAATCTATTAGTTATTGAGAATACTCACTAGATTGCTTGGACTAAGTTGAAGAAATTATAATTCAAGAAGTATTGCCCTCGGAATGAGGTGCAAGGAATGGAGGTGAAGTTTCCTTGTTGTAAGTGTTGATATCATAACTTATATTCGCTTTCAAGCGTTGCTGATGAGTGTGCCCGATGATGGTCTCAACCAATGAGAAGTTATGGGAAAAGTTCATCTCAGAACTTCCATTCAATATTCAAGAGAACGTGGCTCGGTGTGATTACTCACAGGATGAAACAATTCAGATGTCTCGTTAGTAGATCGAGTTGTGCAAGCTTAGCGGCTCGAGGATCTAACAACAAGGAAAAATAAAAACAGTAACAAACGGTGATGGGATGTGGAAAGTGAGAACATTTGGAGAAATAATGTCCCCAAATTAATGGCCAACAAATGGGAGGAGCTCATGGGAGCTTATGTGATGGATGATGGATATCACAGGTGCGTTAGTTTGAGGCGAACTAAATCCATTAGCTCAAGAGTGTAACAAGTCCGCTAGCTCAACAATATGGAATAGTTATACTTATGTGACTTCGTGCATAATCAAGTTTGTAGCAACAAAATTGTTCTTGAAACATCGATTCTATCAGGGCGGGTTTCAATTATGTTCTTGAAACATCCGATTCTATCGTGGGGTTTCAATTATGTTCTTGAAACATCGATTCTATCGAGTGGGTTTCAAGTGATTGCGTACAAATCATTAGTTCGACTAGCGGTTCATATTTGTAAGGATTTATATCAAGAAATTGATAACTTGAGAATGAAATTAGGTTGTTCGAATGAGTCTTAAGATTTTTTGTTGGTAAGACACTATCCTGTTTTCCTAGATTTTTTCAAAGAATACTAGTGATTCTCGAGTTCGAGTTCATACTCATGTCATATCGAGTTAAATAAGCCACCTCATTTATAATTCATTACACATAAAGCGTCCCATTTATGTAAGTAAGAAATCATAAACTTATGGTTCGGCAATTTGAAATTTCTTTATTTAAATGAAAAGGCGTCGACCCATTTATATAAGGACATTCCAAATCATCCTACTTAAGAATTTCCGACACAACACTCATACTTAATCGATGAGTTACAAGGTGGCGTATTACGAGACGTCAAAAGTGTTAGAGGTATGGAATGAATGATCACATTTATCTTTGAAGACGAGGAGTAAATTAACCATAGAAAATCGACATAGCGTTCAAAAGAATTGGTGAGTTCATAGTTATGAAATAGTTTTCTCCACAGGTGTTTGAGAAATAGATAAAACTATTGGTATCTCTTAATGTCGAGATATATCTAAGTCAACCGTATCTCGCGTGTTTTGAGATATAAAGAGGACCATTGTATACTTCGCGATGTCTTAATAATAATGAGACCATTGTATTAACTACAATGTAGAAAGTTTCAGTAGATCACAAAATGTATATGATCTATGATATCTGGTTGTGCCATAATGCCTTGGAATAGGCATATGCGATTATATTTATCGCTTATATAAACAGTCTTTATATAAATAACATAGTATTGTGTTAAGGGTAAGCATAGGCATGCTAAATGTTGAAGACTGACATTGAGTGATACTGAGTTTAATGTAAGATGTAGTTATAGTCTAGGTTCATATGCAACACGGTTCTCTATAACTAAAGCTCGATGCCAATGTAACACCCCAAAATTATTCACGGTAGGAAGATTGTGTCATGCGGGGTATTCATAGTTCATGAGAACAAGTTACGTAAAATGACCGTATCACTGCTCTAATGTAGGCTTAGGGGTATGTGTATGGATAAAACCACAATATCGATATCAAAAATAATCACGAAGATAGATTCGAAATTCCTTTAGGAAAAATAATATTAAATCAATTCCCGTGTGTAATCGTGATACGGATTAGTCAACCAATCGTTTCCAACGAGGCTGAATTACAAGCGCCGCTTTTGGTTTGGAATTTTAATGCTCGATGTTTTGATTTGTTGAATTTGATTTTATTAAAAAACTACGAATTGGGAAAGTAATAAGGGAATTTAATCTACGAAATCTAAGTCACAGTTAACTAAAACGTAATAAACTAGCGTAAATAAAATGCAACTACGCCTAATCTATATCCACGAAAATAACCTAAAATTACTTTTACTCTAAAAATGCAATTTGAAAACTATTTATGAATTAAAACTAATTTTTAGGATTTTTCTGGAATTTATTCAAATTAAAAACTAGTTTTTAACTTTTAAAACTAATTTAAAATACTAAAAATTATGAAAATTAAGGGGAAAATTATGAAACTATTTTTCAAAAATCTAAAATAACTAAAGAGAATTTTTAAAACTAATTTTGTATTTTTCTAATGATTTTTCTATTTTCTACGAATTTAAAACTATTTAATTGGCTAAAAATTACAAATTAAGCTAGAAAAAATCTGAAATTTTTTTTTTCTTTTTGTATTTATCTTAATCTATGAAAATTGAAAAATTATTTTTTTTGAAGATTTTCTGATTTAATTGTAATAAAAGCTATTTAAAAAAGACCTAGAAACTGATTTAAAATAGGAAAAATACTTAACAGTGATGAAAATTTATAAAAAATTCAGCAAAAGTCTAAAATATTATTCTAATTTTATGAAAAATATAAAAACTATGGATTATGTGAGAAAATATGAAGCTGTAGTGTAAACTGCCTCTAAATAAGCTACTTTTAATAAGCTAAAAAGTGCAATAAGCTACCAAACTATTATGTAAGCATTATACTAAAATCACCAAAAATCAGCTAATTCCAACTACTCCTAACTTCTATAGTGCAACCTACAATGAAATGGTTTGATTGATCAAGTGAACTTAAAAGCAGTCCTACCCCCATGTTTAATTAAGCACAAGCTTATATAATAAGCTAAAGTGAAAAACAGAAGTAGGACTCTCTAGTCAACCAACCAAAGATCACCTGGACCAAATTTCAGGCTCTAGCTATCTAGAATGAATCTTATGCAAAGGCTGGTGAAAACTGGTTTTAACACTTTTGACTATTTTAAGACAGATTTGAAAGTTTGACTAAAATGAGATTTGATTCCAATTTTTTAACTGAGAATGATGAATTATGATGAAATGAAGCTAATGCAAGCTAACTTATCTATTTCTACACCTATATGCTAGATTTCACCAACTAATTCTAACAGAAATGAAAATGAAGGCAGTTAATAAGTGATTTTGACTATAAGTGGGTACAGATGCAAAATTATGACTAAAGTGACATTAATATATCTATTCAAGACTAAAACCACTAATTTCAACTACTGAAATGTCCTAAAACTCAGATGGAATGCATGATCCAAACACTACTTATGTGACAGATTTGATGCTTAACAAACTAAATCACTGATTTGATCCACTACAATGCTTACTCTAGATCCAATATGCAAAATCTCTCTTGAATGAAGCAATCAACACACCTAAAACTACTTTGATCTAACTAATGCAATATAAGACTAAAGTTATGCGATTATGAAGTGATGGCAGATGAACTAAATATGTAATCAACTAACAAATTACAATACTAGATTAAGCTATATCAATCATGAACAAGTAAGAGTAAGCGATCTACACTACTTAAATAAGGATGAGAGAAATCAAAACTCACAAGATGTCCATTAATTTGGATTAACTAGAACCAGATACCACTATCCTAATCAATTCAAACCCCAATCCTGTTCTGCATCAACCCAAATCCAACTCCATAACAGCAACTGTAGTTGTCTTATGTTGAATATTTTTGAGATTTGATAGAATGAAAAAAGGCGAAGTTTTTTGAGTAGATAATAGGCTAAAGTGAACTTATAAAAACTTATAAAAACAGTAATCTTAAACTAAATTCAGATTAAAACGAATTTGAGATATTTTTGATTTTTTGAAGTATTTTCTTATTTTTTTGTGATTTTTGTTTGAAGGAGGGAATAAGCTGAAAACAATTTGAGATAAGCTGAGATGATTTAACTGAAACACTAATAAGCTACTGAAATCAATGAAACAGTAATTGAGATTGATTGAAAACAAAAACTGAAATTACTTCTATTAATAAAACTTGTGATTACAAATGAACTGAAATTTAGAAAATACAGAATTGAAAATTAAACATTAAACATTAATAAGCTACTAGTATTCTACTCAAATTCTACATCTATTACAAGTGAAATAAGAAGGGTATTTATACACAAGCTTGAGGCCAAGGAAGGATCTAGAAAGTGTAATGCTTGCTTCTTTGAATTAGATCCTTGCCCTTAGATCATCCCTCTACGTATCCCATTTGATCTCAACCCTTGGATTGTTGCTTCCACGTTTCATCCACCAATGAGAGAGCAGGGATTGGAAATGAATCACACGGATAGCTGACATGGCAACCCACATGTGTCAGGTGTGTCATAATGTGTCAGGGAAATGACATAATTACCCTTAATTGTAGTGAATTTGGCTTAATTGGGGAGAGGGTATTTTAGGGCTCTTACCTGGGTAAATTTGGGGGTGAATTTGGCGGGAGGGATTTTTTATTGTTTTTCGTTTTGTAATATTTGATTGTTGACCGGGTATTGACCTGGGTATGGGTAAGTGAAAGGGTTTCGGGTCATGGCTTTGAACCGGGTTAGCATATGGATTGGCTGGACCGGGCTTGGACTTGGGATAATATTGGGCCAAAGGTAATGAATTTAGATTTAGGACATGTATTGGATCCATGTATACAATAAAGGACTAAAGGTGTATTTTCTGATTTGCCAAGGACCAAAGTTTTAATTCTGAAAATCTCTTTCAAGGGTCATTATTGGCAATGTCAAATAATCCAAGGGCTGAATTTGCTACTTCTGAAACTTCAGGGTAGATTCTGCCAAATGCTCAAAGTTCAGGGACTGATTCTGACAATTCTTCAAATTTGATCATATCTTCAAAAAATCATCCTTTCAGCATAGAATTCTTCACAAATGCACAATTTTGACCTTCCGGCTCAGCTCTAGCACTCTTTATCTCTTGTACTCAGATTTTATTGCATTTGCTAACTTTGTGTGTTTTGACATATCCATACCTGCACAAGCACAAACTCAAGAATACAACAAATATTAGCAATAAACGGCTCTTTCTTGGTTTGATTAGGGTCATATTTGATAAAGAAATGATATGTGTTTTTGCACATATCAAAATACCCGAGCGAACCATTGTCAGTGCTGCGAATTGCAATCAACTCACGATTCTAAAACCAAGGATTTCAATCTCTTTCTACTAAACCTATGAAGAAGTAGCAAAGATTCCTCAAAAGAGATTAAGAACCCTTAATTCTAAAACGTACGCTTACCTTTTAATTCACAAGTAGATATTACGATTAAGCACATTAGATTATGAGTGTGGTTTGTTGAAATTTCATGTGATCAATAACTCCAACATTTTCAAGCGACCACGTTAGGATCCTTGGGTAGAAAACACAACACAGCGTGAAGTGACCATACGGATAGAATACATCGTCCCCGATTTTTCACAAGTCCCAAACTAAGCGTAAAATCGAAATCCTTTGGTAAATATGATTTTAGAAGCTAACACTACCCATGGAAGTTACTTGTGTAATTACCTTTTGCTCCCATTTTCCTATTTTCCTCTAGATTTTTTTTTTTTTTTGAAGTGAATTTCTTCAAATTTCGCTTTAGATAAGTATTCCGATAAAGATATAAAGCTAAGTCACTAATTAGTTAACCATCTTCTCTCAAGAACCATTATCCCAAAAATGAGGTCCACATCAAGGAATTTTATTCACTATATTTTGACTTTTCCATTTTTTTTTATCATTCATTTTTTTTTTTTTTTTTTCACTTATACTTTTTACTTATATGAGCTATGAACCACGGAGACTTCACGAGGTAATTCCAAGACTCTAGGCCATGAAATGAGGATCCCAAAGGGGTTAGACCAAGACCTCATCCAATCCCGGCTAGAGATCCAAGGGTCCGATCTCGAACCGCAGCTCATAACTTTATTTATTACTAATTACGAGTCCTTGATGTGTGCCCAATTTTTAAAACAAAGATTCTTTTAAGAAGATAAAGAACTAACTATCGTAAAACTTCAACATCTCTAATTATTTATTAGACGGATATGGGTGAAACAATTTTGTAGAACAAAAATATAAGTACCTTCATGGGCTCTAAAGAGAACCAACTACTCCGCGCTTAGCATCTAAACTCATAAGTAACTCTATCATTCCTCGATCTCCGCAAATTTAAAAATCCCAAATAATGAGATCAAGGGATGCTTAGCCGATAATTTTAGATTATCTATGGTTAAAGAACAAGCTAGGCTCAACCTTGCCGTCAGTGAAATTCCATTCCTACTCTCACAGTGAAAGTCAACAAGGTGTCAAAACATATATTAACTTAGCTAATGCTTCAGCCAATCTCGAGGTCTCGCATTTTTAAAATCACTTATTAGAAACTAGCAAATTCTTGCTTTAAGCATATTTAAAATCACTTGGGAGACTTGCAAATTCTTGCCTTTTGAGCTAGAATCGCGTTTTATAGCCTCTTATCAAGCAATTAGCAAAGGCTATTTCATTCCAAAACATATTTAAAGAACTTCTAAGAGACTAGCAAGAACTTTTCAATTATAAAACTAACAAAAGCTTACAAATTTTTTTAAATTTTCACATTTTTGCACAATTGTTTTTTCATTTTCTAAGGAAAAAGCGGGTTCTTGAGTATCTGACAAAAAAAATAAGCAAGTCATGATCGATCAAATCGAAGATTACCCTACCCAACTAAAAGCAACAGCCTCAATGTTTAAAGGCAAAGGTATCACTTAAAATCTAAAAGCCGATTATTAAGTATGCTCAAAGATAAACGTTAGTCGATAAGATTTCGGATATCAGTTCATCGACAACGATCATGAAACTCGAGTGGAGAAAAGACAAACTTCAAGCACGAGAGTCTTCATATCGGGAACATCCTAAACACAACATCACAAACAACCAAACACTAGAAATGAAGGCTAACCCTTCCGCGTCACTAGCCAAAATATAAAGAAGATAGA